>JAUMHH010153026.1:0-37544 GCA_032359455.1 Chlamys rubida | reverse complement strand
GGGTCTCTGTCCATGTTAGTGCGTTAAGGGTCTCTGTCCTTGTTAGTGCGTTAAGGGTCTCTGTCCTTGTTAGTGCGATAAGGGTCTCTGTCCATGTTAGTGCGTTAAGGGTCTCTGTCCATGTTAGTGCGTTAAGGGTCTCTGTCCTTGTTAGTGCGTTAAGGGTCTCTGTCCTTGTTAGTGCGTTAAGGGTCTCTGTCCATGTTAGTGCGTTAAGGGTCTCTGTCCATGTTAGTGCGATAAGGGTCTCTGTGCAGGCAACACCCTAGAGAGTTCCAATGTGGTTCAATAAGACTCACCAGTTTTGACATATGTTATATCAAGTTTCACTTTAGCTTGACAAAGGGACCAGTCGGTCTCGAAACGTTGCAACATGTTTAATACGTATACATTGTTTGTGTATAAAGTAAAATTTTGATATCATTCCTAATTCCAATGTTGTTTACCGAGCGTTCAGTAACCCCACCCTTCGATTTCGTTATGGATATGACATTAGCGCGAGTTGGCCTTGTAGCTCAGTTAGTTGGAGCGACGGTGCGATGACTAGAGTTCCGGGGTTCGAACCCGGGTCTGGCACAGTTTTATTTTTATACTCAGAACTTCTTTTTACTTGATAATTCTTTCTTTCTTTCATCGTAAGTTCTTTTCATAAGATTCCGCAGGGTAGGATTTTCTTTTCAGAAATGATTTACCAAAGCTAGAGTCATACCGGAAACACGTCATCGATGAAAAGTCACAGCTTTTGGCATTAGTACGTGGATCCTTACCGGAATCCCAGGAGACATGGTCTAATGGTAGTATACTTAAAAGTGTGACTTTGTATACAGCCGATCTCATTGGGGTTTCCTACAAAGGACCAATTATAACTCCAACATCACTTCAAGTGCAGTAACTTTTTTTACAACAAATTATTGCATATTTTACAAGCTTATGAAACAAATGCTGATTGTCAAATTCCGTCCCTGATAATGTTGTTTTGTGATCCAACGTTCCAATTCTGATATATTTCCTGTAAAATGGGACAGAGCGAACTTTGAAATACTCTCTATAATTACAAAACAGCAGAAAATATACAATAAAATTCAGATATATGTTTTGTTTTCATATTTTATTTTCTATTTAGTCATTTCCATGGGAACGACATATATTGTTTGAGTCGGATACCCGGTCAAGTTCTCACAATACACAAATAAGGGTCAGTTCTCACTGACCTTGACATTCAAACACAGCACGCCATCTGACGGCACGATTAGAAACTACACCAATCACGTACATCAAACATTCAATAACATTTAGAAATATTTTACATAAATCTATAAATATAAAAAATACTATTATGTGACGTTCAGCAGTACTATATCTAATGCCAATTGTCTAGTCTAGGAAGTATTAATCTGAAAAATTGCATTTAATAATACTGTTATATTGGTATGGATTTATCATCCAAATAAACCGTATTTAATAGGAAAACAAAAATTTCAAAATGTCAAATTTTGCGATTCCAGTTAAACGAATATCACGGTGAGTGATTTTAAAAGAATTCAGCAATTTTAAATTGGGTAAGGAGGAAAACAATATAAATGTTTTAATAATTTGACACAAAACATTGTCCATACCCTCGTCATGTTTTGGTGTTAAGATTGTATTGCTTTTAGGCCCTTCGACAATGTATGTTTTTATTTAGGAGTTCAAAATAAATTTTGAATTAGTTTTGAAGAAAATGACGGTTTAATTAGTCATAGTTAGACAAAGGTTCCCTACCCTAGTATATCATATTTCCAGAGACACGAAATAATTCTTAAGTTCCACAAACACGATGACGTCACACACACACAGCTACATATGTAGTTTATTTCCACACACCCGTGGGAACAGCGCCGCGGCACCGCGTACAGCTTTATGACTAGTAGTAACATCAGACACAACTCACGCCTCTTACACTCGCTTTGTATACACATATTTAGGAATGATTCAATAAATATACTAATTATGTACATGTGTAATATTAATTTGGGACCCGCCAGATACGGCCGCCGCGGCGACAGCCTCTAGGCGTGATGCATAGTTAGTAATAATTAGTTGTAAAGGCCAGCTCGGTGATTCCGACCGGAAGTAAACATTTGCCGACATATAAAATGCAGGCGCACCAAGTCATAACTTCCGGTTTGCTGACTAAGTTGGACAAGAGGTAGTTTGTAAACAGATTGGTCATCATTTGAGTAAACCGAGGAATGCCGGCGTTAATGACTTCCTTTCACAGTGCACGTCACGAAACAAACGTGTATTAGACAAATAGATCCGTTATTAATGTAAACATAAGTTAAAATTTACTTTTTAGACAAAAAAATTGATTACACTGATTACAATGAGTTGTAATTTGTCTTTTTTGAAAATTGATAAATTATTCCAGAATTTACAAATAGAGTATTTTTGTTGCATGTATCAATATTTCTCGTCTTTATCTACATGTAGTCCTGCTGGAGTAAGTAATGTCTGGTAGATAAATACAATAATTGGATTTCACGTTGTTACAGTAATACAAATAACGAGTATAAAATACAGACATCGGGGTGCCCTGAGATTGTAGAGTAGTGTATTTAGTTACTTGATGATAACGGGTACCACTTAATCTCTAACTGGTATTTCAATAGAATATTCATCCATGGACATTTCGTAAGTTTGGGAAAAATAATAATGTTCATTTCACTTGTCATAAAATAAAGATATTTATGCATTTAGATAAACGTCTATATCCCTTTTGAAACGGGTCCCGAGATCCTCCGTATCAGAATGTGATCTTTGCACATTGCATGTCCATGTGATAATTTTGCACCATATTTGTATGTGCACATCCGGATGACGTCAGTAAATATTACATGACGTCATCTCCCGATCATCTGTTCATTGCATAATTTGTCCATATCAAAGTTTTTGTTACAATAAGTCCACAAGATGATAAATGCCAATTGAAACGATGAGAAATGGGGACGCTACACAATTTTGGGAGTTAGCACCCGCGAGCATGACCCGCTGTTGAGGGACTGTTCGTATTCCATGAGCTGGCCCATGAAGTTGAAGTTAGGAGAAATGATGGACCGGCGTCCTTTCACAAAACGGTATGCATCCATGAGGCTCAGTGATGATCGAGTGAGTAGGTAGGCAATAGTGATGGTGGCGGAGCGCGAGACGCCCGCGTGACAATGAATGAGAACACGTGCTTCTTTCTGACGAGCTTCCTCTGCAAGTACACAAAACATTCAAAACATTAATAAAGTTCAACATCAGTAGTCCTTCTTTTATTAATTATTGTTAATACTGGAATTAAAACATACTAATTACTATAATTTTGTTTTCTAATTTCATTGTCGTTTTATTTCCATTTGCATAGTTTGAAATCGAACTACATCTAAAACAAATAATCATTTTATTTAAAACTAGAAGGATTATTTGATAAACAATGGTTTACTTAGCCGCACAGAGTTTATTTTCCTTCAATTTGTATACTTTGTTCGTTTTGTTTATTTTTCTGTCCGAATAATGTTATCAAAACATACTAAACAATGCAAATGTGATATGAATGCACTTGGATTTTGCTTCCTGAGATGTGTATAGTTTGATTAAGAAGAATAAACAAATGTCATCTCCGTTTTATTTGATAAAGCGATGCATGACATCATTTGTCTGACCTTGAAAAGTAGCTTGCAGTTGACCAACATTCTGTGTTTTATGTCGGAAACGTGTTGCACAAATGATACAATGATATTGTTGTTTAGTCATACAGCTGTTGGCGGACACAGATGGCCCTGTATTTTATTGTATTATAATCATTCATACGCGATGTTTGTAAGTTTTGGACTTGTACATATATATATATATATATACATATATCGATTGTTCAAGTATGAATCAGCGTTGGCCGACGACCGGCGATATCCCTGAACCATCCCTTAGGTTACTCATTTCCCTCTCAATAGGATAAACAAGATATATTTTAATACTGTTCATCATTGGTGAAAGAGACGCTTATTATAATCCGGTACTGTCGGCGCCGGGAATTATATGCAGATACTATCTTTTCCCGTGTCACCATTTGATGACAAAATCAAATCAGCAATCACTACTCCGGCGGAAACGAGTTGCCTTTCATCAAAGCGATATGCATGTCTTTTATCAATTATTTTTTTATTCAAATAAACAAACTTCTTGAATAAACCAGAACCTACTTAATATGCACTTTCTGAATCTTTTTATCACGTTCATTCTTTTCATATCACCTGCCCCAAAGTTTGAAATCGCAGAACATGAGTCAGAGCGCGGCAAGGGTTCCTCCGCGCGCCATAGTACTTTGTCAAAGTCGTTTACCATATGTCTGATTTAAAACAAACTTCTTCCGCAGTAATTAAACTATATAGTTCCTCATGATATGCAATTTCCATGACAACTAAGCACGTGACAGGGGCTGAGTCATTCCCCTACAGCCGTGACATCAGCTGTCCCCTAACAATAGACACGTGTGTCCTCGAATTCATCACCAGGTGAGAAATTGACATTGACTGGGGCGCCCGAGGGGGAATTATCAAAACATGTTGCAGAGATTGAACACCTTTTGATCCGTTATATTACAAACAATAATTTATGTCCGTGCAAGCCCCTTTCTTTAACCATGCAACTGTATTTGTAAACATGTCAGCCCCTTGAAGGGACAAAGCGAGCAGACGGCTATTTACCAAACAAACGGGTGAGTCACTACACGATCGAAGTCGATACCCCTAGTCCTATTGATCCTATCAGCACGCTACACACTATTGACTCCATTCTAACTTTAATTTAAAATTTGACACTTCAAATTAGTTTATTTAATTCTATTTTTTGTATAAACATTATTAACATTTTATTAGCGTTACATGTGTAGTAATGACAGTGATGTTTATTTATTCATGTTAAAACACTTCATAATCGATACTTTTCAAATAAAGGTAATTTTATACTGTGTGTCTTAGTCATTGCTCTGAGCAATACATACAAGCATTAAAGAAATGTTTAAACAACAGTTGATCAATAGATAGACAATTTGTGGTAATGGCAGGTCAGGAATGTTAGTTCATTGTTTACTGTTCATAACAATTAAAAATATGCATTGTTGATATGTACCTCAATAACTAATACAATAGATGTTGATTATTTACAAATTGTCCAAATCCCTAATTGGATCGTCAATAATACAAAAATATCTTATCTCCATTTACGTTGGTCTGAGGCACTTGTGAACTAGACTTTGTATTGTTTTAGTAAAATAAAAGCCAATTTGAATTCTGCCTGTACGTTTTAACACACAATATATTTTTAAAGAAGGAATTATTGTAAGCAATGTATTTTGACTAATTCTTTATAAAATGAACCTCGTATGGTAAATTAACAGAGTTGAGCATTCGTTTAAAAAATCTTGTTGACAAGAGCCTCTACGAGTACCTAGTTTTAACGTGTTGCGCATGCCTACCTATAAATTGGATAGCTTCCTCGAAGTACTGTTGGAGATTCTGTGCCCCACTGTCCGAGGCCGGGATGCGCTTGTAAGTAATGCCTTGGTCTTCGAAGTGCTTGGGCACGGTAGAGGTCGTATTCAGCACGTATGTGATATCAAGGTCGGTTAACTTCTTGTAGTTCGCCGCATCACGTTCGTTTCCTGTTCATGACAATGATAAAAAATTAGTTTCGATATTAAACGCACTTCTTGTAATCAGTTGGAGTAATCAAAATCGGAGTGGTTTGATGAAATGGATGATTGCAAAAGATTCCTAAGTAAAAAAAAATACCTACCTAGATATAGAAAAGGCAATATTTGTGTCGCTTCGGCAGCCTCGATCTGGGGTTCGATTATTCCCGTGGTCGGAGAATAGAGTGGCCGAGAGTCGACGATTTTAACACCACTGTGACAAAGGTCACTGTATTGGCACCGGAAGGCTTGGAGTCCTCCTGAAAAATACAAAGAGAAATAGAATATTAGACTTTGTGTACCTTGTGACTAGACTTGCAGATCTCCCAAAATTAATTCGACTATTTTAGTCCAGACGTTTCACCCTACCTCAACTTGATAACAAAACATGGGGCGATGCTTTGGCAATGCTCTGCATGATCTCATATAATATGCGTCGATGGCTTTTTCATTTTCTACTTTTTTTGAAATAAAATATTTTAATAGTTTGAATTGAGTTCCGTATCTCTTCGTGGAACGTAAGATGCACCCGGTATCTACACGCGGTATCGGTCACTCACTGCGAGCCTTCTTCAGATAACCACTGTCTCCATCACAGCATCCCGAAGATACATGCAGAGATATTTGGGATTGAGTTTCAGACGGAGAGATTATATATAGACATTGCCCCGTGTATACTCGCTCTATCTCTCCACACTATCTTACAACTTTCTCATCTCGTGTGAGGGGATGTTTCATGACGTTTATCTGGCGCGAATCAACAAGTGCTTAACCGCAAACCATAAATATTAGGCTTTTACGTCAGACGGTATAACGCCCATTCATTCAGCACAAGGTTGCACTTTTTGTAAATTCTAACGGTGTGTGTTTGTATGCATATCAGCGGACAAGTATAAATAACCTACGTTTTACTCATTTTTTTTCACATTTACTACGTTTATATTGAAGTTAAATATAAATCTGATCAGAGTTCAGCCAGTTAATTAATCACCAATATCATGATATGCGTAAAACCTATTGGTATCCGGGTTTCTATTAACGTTCGATGCAGGTTTCTTTTTGATACTATTTCGCAATTGGTTGTAAGCATAAGGAAGAAACCGCAACGTGTGACGTAATCGTCCGTACGCGATTGCCATTAGTCAAGTTCTGAACGTAAACAGCCTGTGTACATCGGCGAATAAGTATGTAAACAAGATCTAGAGACCTATATAGTGTATTTACCTGGTCTAGTGCTAAGGTCGCGGGTAAAAATAGCACACACGCTTAGCCTTATAAGTCAGCTGGCGGAGTGGGTCTGGATGACTCATCATAAGCGATGTATGTTCCTCGCTAGATCTAACTGGTTTTCCCTCAATGGAAAAATGATCGAACATGTAGCTAATTCTGGGGTTTTCCTTAGGCAGCGAATGTAAAAACCTGCTTTATCAACAGTTCTATTTAAAAAAAATGGGCATGGGAAAATATTTTTTTAACACGAAAATAGACAAAAAAAAATAAAATCATTCTACTAAACAAACATATTAAGTGGAGTAAAATCGTTATCTTAACAGATTTCAAGGATATTTTTTTCTTTGTGAATATAAACCAATGTCGATCATAACCGTTTGATAATAAAACAAAAACTATTGTCCGTGACGTTTACAGATCGATGGTTGCCAAGCAGTCTTTCCTTTCACGCGCGGGGTGTAAACAAGACCAAATAATTCATGACTCAAAAACTATTCTCCCCTTTTTGTTTCCATAAATTTTAGTAGAAGTGTTTGCGGTTTGTGGTCTTTGTAACGTGACGAGATGTCGTCTGCTAATGTGGTGACGTCTGGTGACGCGGTGTCGTCTGTTCATCCTTTCACTGTTTTTGGATACCGTTATGATAACAAACATTTCAATGTTTTAATTGATTTCTATCAAAGGCCACTAGTTACCTGGACTCACGGGCTGACATTTAAATCGATACTGTATTCATAAGATATATACCCGATACAGTTGTCAAAATATCGAATAGAGAACTTTAAATACAGAAATGGACTCTATTATTGAATGATGTAATTGATAACACATAAAACGATGTTTACTTAATCTGTTGTAATTATTTGAAAAACGGGTGAAATATATATAGTTTATGGAAGATGATGCTATAGTTCTCTGTCGTAATTATTCCCGTTTCCCCTTGGTTACCGTGAAGAAACGTCGTATTTTATATACGGAATAAAGGAAGGGGAATGTTCTATTGGCCACTTTGTATATTTCCATACCAAAAGTTACGTAACTTTAATAAAAAAAAAATCGGGAAGTTTATACCAGTAAAATTATGTTTTCAAGGGGAAATGGAATGAAATATGAAAAGTTCTTTAAACTTGTATTTTTACTGAGTTTTGTAGAAAGACGTTTGAAATTCTGATGAAAATTGTCCAAAACTTCCCAAATAGCTGTTACATAAAAGAAGCTATTTTGTTTTCAATGAGGAAACAACAGGCAATTGTGCCTTTACATTTAAGAAATATTTCTATTCAGCCATTCATGTCTTTTCATATTTAAGTGAACTTTTGTATGGAATCTTCATCATGGCTTCGGAATGCGACCTATGATGATTAGGGCAGCCACCTCTCGAACCATCAGTCCTCATCAGCCGTCCCCCACATCAGCATTGTACGCTGTTTATACAGTAGTAATTACGATAAAAAGTACTCGATTATTACTCATTTAGGCAATAGTACGTGTCGGTTTTTTACCCCAAAGATAAAGGGTTCGAGACGGTTTCGCTCCATTGACGACGAAAACCTGTAAATCGCTTGTGATCGTACCCACATTCCGAACTCAGTGCTGGGAACAGCGTATGACTAAAGTACGTTGAGCGATTGTTCGGCAGTGACTCACGGGCAACTATGCGCCACATTGGGCTGAAGGGGGTCATATACACGGCCAACAAAGGGAGACAAGTCACATGCCTTATGGGGCTATTTGACTCGAGGAATTAATTGAAAGAAGAAAGACATTTTTGAAAATGAATCATCAGCCAACTGTTCAATGGAGAAATTTAGTATTAAAAGATTTAACTTCGCCGGTAGGGTTTGACGGATTAAATTGTCAAAGTCATGCGACATAAAGACATAAGATGACTTATAAGATTACAGGAGTTATTTGATAAGTGGATTTATACCGCGGGATAGCGTTACATGAAAAAGTTAGTTCAGTGTCATCAAATCCAGTTTTGAACAGAAATAGAAAGAATAATGATGACAAATGGTTAAGGATAGTTTTGTTATTGCACAAGGCTGGTATAATATGATGACTAATTATATATGTCTATAGACAAAGCTTATTATAGAATAATCGATCAAGGAAATCGACAACATTCTATATTAATATTTCAACAGGAAATAAGTCCGTATTATGCAAATGAGTTTATAAACATCATGTTCCTTTCAAAAGATTTCCGCTCCCTCAGGTGCTACACAGGTAACCATTGGTAACCAGATCAGTTACGTAAGTATACATGATGTACTGATCATTCAACGTTAACTTATTAAGAAACAACTTTTGGATTTTTTTAGTATTATAATACAATGTCATATGAATTATATATATAAAGAAAGTTCATTAATTGCCTCTTAATTATCCTGAAAATCAAACAAAAATGCTCAAAACCATCGGTACCCACCTTGGAGAACCAGCACCTCCTTGCCTTCTCTCAGTAGGGATGACACGACGAGATACAGAGAACTGTCAGTGGGAAGTTGTTGCAAGTCTTTAGTTCCATCGTCGTAAAGAATCACTTCCTTTGACCCTCGACGTTTAAATTGGTCCTTGGCCTCTTTAGAATTCACAAGGTCTAACAGAGTAACTTTTCCCTGCTGAAGCCGTTTTCTGTTGAATCTGTCACAACAGTTGACATTGACAGCACCCTGAACATGTGTCACGTTGTAAGAGATAAACGATCTACAGTCCACCACAAGACACGATTTGGGAACTTTGTTGAGTCTAGCAGCCAGTTCCTGGGGCTGTATAGTCCGCCAGGAGGCTGGGGTAGGGGCCAAAGAGTTCAATTTTAAGGGTCCACTCATTGATTCCAACTTACAGAGCTTTTTCGGTACATGGAAATCTTCAGAATCCGTTAACGATGAAAAATCCAAAGACAGTTGTAATCTTCGTCTTCCTCCTGGTAATATTGTGTTGGTCATGAGAGAGGTTGGGGTTAAAACATCTATATCCCCACACTCAGGCATAGTCTACAATGTATAGTAAAAACCTCTAAAGACAACACCTGGTCGAGAGGGCTACTACAGAGGCTTGTAAACCCACTATACTAGCACTACGCTATAGTATACCATGAGGTCCTCGCCACTACATATAGATCCTTCTCCTCTCTCCTATTCGTAAATATAGAAGTGGAGCTACACGTCTTGTTCTATCTTAGTCACACTACACAATGTTTGGGTTGTGCATGAATGGAGTCATTTATAGCTAACACGTCACAGCCGGAAAAATTTTACCATGAGGTCATCATTGCTATAAATAGATGAATCATAGTGTAGCTTTTCCGAACACGGCTTCGGCTAGTTCCGGTACAGCTTATGAATACTCGGAAGCGGTCGATGGTCTTTTTCAGGCAAACGCGATCGGTTAGCGGTATTTGATTCTAACAAAGGCTGCCGGGCTTATAGCATAACGACAAGGTTGTTCAGGATAAGAAACCGACCCAACGAGAGTCACATGCCTATTAGGCGAGGATCTGTATCGAGTTCACGTTATGTCAACAGCGATGATAATCCTCAGCTGTTGATGACTAGATGATTGTGTAAATGGGTCGATAGATAGAACTCTTTCAACATTCTTATCGATTTAATGTGACACGCAGTATGATTAAATATCACACCAAGTATTATACGCAGGTTTTACTGACTTCCGTATACGTATTGAAGTCTGTTAATTGTTCCCCAAGGCAACCACATTTATACAATCCTAGTGTGACTTCTAGTGTCACCTCATACTGTATGCCTCATGTCATTGTTTACATAAGTAATTTTGTTGCTCTGATTTTATCGATGAAAGATGTATGAAATTGAAATAAGATTTGAATGTGTATAGTAAAATTAGTAACTTTGCATGAACTACGCCAATAGCACTAAACGTATATGATGTTTATTGGCATGCACTGAAGTATATTTACATGTAAATTATTGAATTATGTACACCTTTTGTTATTAGATTTTAATATACGTCAAATTATACATAGACAACATTTAATTCATGATAGCCTTAATGAAAAGTCATGTTATGAATTGACACTTAATTAAGTCGTGCATGCTGAGTGTTGTTTGTATATATTTATTGACATGAAATCTACTGTATTTTTCAACATGTATCGTACAATTTGTACTAGATAGTATTAATAAACTAATCATAAATTTAGACGGATAAGATTTAATTGACATGCCTATTTCTGATATTGCAAATTTAGAAGAGGTTTTATTCGCGTTTTCATAGACGAGTGTTTTGAATTTCTTTGCATGCGATACTTATGATGAATATACTGTATTGTTGATTAAATATTGTTCACGTACAATAAATCTCGCGAACTAATCCTTCTGTGTTTATTCGCGATGATGCAATTTTGCATTTACTCACCATTTTATTTATAAGTATAATTGTTCGAGTGATTCTTGACTCGCGATCCATGTTTAACGCGAATCAATGCGTAAACATATTTCACGCTATACATAATTAATATACAGTATAACGATTGATGTGACGGGGAGTGTTCATATTTATTGAAGTTGATTCTCTGTAACGGTTTAAAGAATTTTACTATGTACTGTTCTATAAAACTTCTTCCTCGTTACAACTTCTTCCTCGTCACACAAAGCGAAAAACGATAGATATTGAAGTAGGGTCACTGTATTACAATATATGTGCCGGCTCGATCTATCAAAATGGTATCAGTTTCCGTTCAGACTTAGGATAGAAACTTTGTGATACATTATGATAAATCGCGGAAGTAGTTAAATACAAATCCTTCATACTTCACTATTTAACTTTAGCAAAGTTATACAATGTAATACCGAGAACACAGTTGCATCAATCTTCATAACAATAATGACACCAAGGCGTGAATTTTAAATCGAGGATATTTTAAACATTTTAAAACATTTTAAACAGATTAAATGTTCGTGTTCTTGGGTTCAAAATGACCCCCCGCCCCTTCGTGGATAATATAAACAAAACAAACTAATATCTCTAAAGATATTTTCAAACAAATTAAAGTAGTAAATGAATATTTTAAGACAATAATTTATTAATTTAGCTGGATAATTTGTATCTATATTGTTGCAGTTTTACGTTGAATGGAGACGGAACTCTCCGGCTTAACGTAACAACGCAAACTTCAATAAACATTTCAAATCGAATAAGGGGCAGCAGCACTCACAGTGTCGGTGTTTTCGCGTCTATCTACAACTTGTATCGTTCCAAAGCAGCTTAGCTTACAAACCTTCGCCTATTTTTGGATTTCCAAACTTTTGATACCGATAGTATTCTTCTATAAATACTCCCCACGATTCGCGCGATGTCGGCGTAAACATGCGCCACACAATATTGGGTACACAATTTGTTGGTTGTTTTGCAGAATCTTATATTTTTGTCATTAGACTTCCTATATATAATTTACATAGAAGTCATTGGGCACGATTCTGTGATTGAACACAGGCATGTCTGACAGTGCATCTGACTAGGGTCTCCGTGAGTCAACAATCCAGGATATATAGCATATATAGTCTATGTATAGCGGACCACGAGACAAACAAATCTCCCCTTAATGTAGAACTAGATATGAATGCCAAGTTAATAACAAGGTTATCGCAAGGGAAGCTGCTGTTCTGAGCTAGGCTCCCAAAAATATCAGCAAAACACATTATAAGATTGCAAACAACTCATTTTATTTGTAGCGTTTTTGCATTTGAAATGAAAAGCATTATGGTGTCATATTTTACAAAACAAGGTGAGCAGAAAAAGATGCACTGTAGTTACCTGTGGTCTGGTTATGAATGCATCCATATTTTAGCATGCAATTAAAATCAGGGCGTCTTCTGAAACGCATGCGGTGCTAGATAACTGGGCCGTGATGAGTCATGTATAGTTTGATACGGGAAGCATGTATCGGAGCTAATTACAAATAAGCATAATTAATACCGCCATCATAATGCTCTTTGAATTGTATCCGGAGAGTAAGTCCCTGCCATGACGTGAGGGGTCTGGAGGTAATGGCGTAGAGTCCAATTCAATCATTATATGATGATTAATATGATATACTTAGTATATAAACATGTGTGTCGTATATGGATTTAATATGATTTATGTAAGTCAAGTTTGTAAGTAATATATGGAGGAAATTTATTTGCTTCCTGTTGAATCATTACATATAAAACACGAGTGAAATATAAAACTTGACGTATGAGTGACAGATCTGTGATATAAGAAGGAAAACCATTCAATGTTCTGTTTATTTTATTTCCCGAACCGAACCGGAAATATATTACATACTGTACCAGTAACTCCTCTCTAACATAGCTTTTTTCATGAATTTGATTGGTCGTCAAAAATACATGTTACTATTTTTATTGTGACGTCATAACAACTTCATGCTAGTGACGATAATTCACTTTCAATGTATTCAATGTTGTTTAAATATCGTTTTATCATACTTATGATTCTGCATAAGTATGATTAAATAATTATGTTCTAACTCATGATTGGATTTTTCAAACATTTATACAAGCAATGGGTCATATCTACTAAGCAGTTAATAAAAAAAATAACAACTCATAGATTGAGACATTATTCTTGATTGTATATAAACAAATTACATGATTTATGAGGAATTAAAGCACAGAATAGCATCTGTAATGTTGATGTTATATAATAATGTTCAAATGAAAAGACAAATAAACAGTGTCTGATATTCTAGCGATGTAATTTTGAAATTAGTGCTGTTTAAATTAAATACACTATTAAGATAACTGAACATAACTCAAATGTGTAAACATGTTGCTATTTTGTTTATGTATTTCTACAACAACACTGTCTTGGCTACATGACTTCATCGCGCGGGTCAACACAAGTAAGAGTCGAAATTGATAAAATAGGATGCTCTCCATTTGTACTTCTTCCAACAAACTGTGACTGTTGGGTAAGTCTGATGAACAAAACGACAACAATGCCAGTTTCAGGATAACAATATATTTCTGTGACGATAGAAGGATAGAAGGACACGGCGCCGCCAACTAGATATCATTACGAAAGGATCGGGAGATCGGTCTATTTGTGAACGTCCATGTACAAAACATGTTGAAAGGACACTTTGTGAACTTCCTTATCATCTTGAGGGAGAGGATGTTTTATAAGTGGAATACTTTGTGCTCAATCCCGTTTGATTTTATCGGATAGAAACATGTTTGATGCAATAAGCCCGGAGCATTGGCGATAGAGGAGTGTTTACTACAGGGAAAAGTAATTAAACATTTCAGAGATAAAGCAGTGCTGATGAGTTAACTGCAGGCGTGCACTAAAAAGAAAAGGAAGTGAAATGCATGTTGTTTCAAATTAGCTATGCTTCTTGAAACCAATTTAGTACAAAAACGATAATATTTTGAAGTTATGTCAACAACCTGCAGTAAACACCTAAAAGACACACAGTTAAGTAAACTGAAATCTTAAAAATGTGACTAATTTTATACAAAACGTCTTTAATTTGACAAAACCTGTTCTTATATTTTTAATGATCAGATTGAGTCTTTATACATGTAAATTAGTAATGAAAATAAAAACTATTCGCTATAAAACAGTAACTTAGATGATTTCTCGTTAAGCTAACCAAACTTGGAACAACTGGTACTTGTTCCTTTGTTTACATAGAGTAGTGAATAGTCAGGCAAAACACACACAAAACGGCTCATGACGAGATCATCGTCCTTTAGTAGAGGTCAGTGATCGAACGCGAGGGATGTAAGCTGAATCAACTACCTCAGCTATTACCTCGATGGATGTGTTTCATTGCTGGCTATATAGCTTCATATGACCATGGATGCTGTGAGGACGATAAACCCCAATAAAAATGACCACATATAACTGATTTGTCTTTTAACTTTTGTTCCAGTTGCATTAGCAAGATTAGTGTGCATATTTGCATATGTGCATACTTGTTCTAAGTCAATGGTGAATTCGAGCATGCTATTCGTGGCTTGTGTGAACAAGTGTACCGTTTACGTCAGTCATTTTCGATCTGAAAAATAAATGTACTAACAGGTTAATATTGGACGTTTTGCTTACTGATTTTAATGCTGTCTTGTGTGTTTTTATCATTTTTGTAAAATTTAAAGATGACTCATTCTTGCAACACTGAATTCAAATTAAAATGTTTTTAAATGCAGTCAGATAACAATAAAAAGATGAGATTACCATTTTTATTCATTATTTAATACGTGTTTACGTTCATTAAATTTGAAATAAAGATATCCTTTAGCATTGTTGTTTTTTGTGGTGAATCACTTGTATCATGTACACGAATTCAATAAAGATAAGATCTCGTGTTGGTGAATAGTAAAACGTTTAATGGGTACACTGATCCAGATAGAGCTAACATATACCCCTGCATTAATAGGCTGTATATATGACTAATATAGCCCCAGACGCATATAACTTTAACATGTTTACACTTTTATTTAACAACACACTGGTATCTTTAGCAACGATACAGGCAGACTTTGTTCCTTACACGTCATGAGGAAGTAGCTTGCTGTCCTGTAAATAGCCTTACACAGTTTAATAAATATACCATAAAATCTAATTTGATTCTTAGATAAATTAATGATATAAATATAATGAAGCATCCAGTTCAGTCATAAACATGTCTAAAACTGAACTACACACTACAGACGTGAGTTGGTTTGAAACAGACAATGGCTGTTCCATCGTGTGTGTAGCGTTAAGTGGCGCACATGTTTCCTGGTTCCAAACCTCCGTGAAGGGTCGGCACCAGAATCTGTCACTTCACGTAGCAGCAATTTTTCGCTGACTTATGGCCTTAATAAACCATGAGTACTAATACCGTGTATCGATATATACAATGTATTAGTCACGGCGCACGTCTTAGAGAAGCTTTGGTGTTTCTGCTATGTATATGTATAAAATAACGCTTTTTAAACTTCCTGTAAGGATGTTTTTATGAGTTTTCTTCCGTCTAGTGATAATGATATCATTTCTGAACTATTTGATTTTCTTGTGAGCAGACAAATGTCGTTGGCCTTTGGTCGTGTTCGGCCATTATCATCGTGAGAGGGTATACGCCCAGATAAGGAAGGCGGATCCTACTAGTACAGTTGTATGCAGTCGTATTTCTGATTAAGGTTTTCAATTTCATTACATCTGTTATCAGTAATATTGTTAGTCAAATGGCGGCATTTCACGGCAATCCCACGAACAGTAATTACACATCAGTTGTGATCACATATTCAATGTAGACCTTAAATAACTTAATTGACTGCGGTCAGTCATGATTTAGACACCCCAATGCGTTAAGCACGCGGACAATAACAAGGATTACCTTCAATAAACCTATGATAATCATAGATGTAGATTTAAAATGTCAACATTCTCGTTTGACATTCGTTAAGTCATATGACAACTCAAATGTACTTTTGTAACTGTCATTTACCGTTTTGAGACGATTCGATTTCACGAAAGGCACAATAACGATATCTTGTGTGTTTGCCTTATTTTAGATATATGAGTGCATTAGAGACAATCAACGTGGAGTAATGTAGCTAACTTAAATTTCCAAATTATTTATTTTGCGTAAATTCGCCTTTTTAACAATCATGCGATGTACGACTATTACATAACGCAGCATGTTGACATTTGGTGAAACACAGATTGATATCTTCACGAACTGGAACCGATCATCTGCTCGTGAAATTAAAACGCACATGAAATATGGGTTGTCTACAGTAACGCTAAAATATTTTCCTCGGTGAATAAACCTCCCAGCTGTGTGTCACGCTTACACTTTACCACGTTTGATTTGCAGTTGTATGATTTATCCGGTTGATAGTATAATTATTTGACTAAGACCGAACCCCTCTAAGCTATTTCAGCCATTGTCTATCCAATTCCCGATGTCTTCCATTGTTGACGCAACCGAATTCTAATTAATTCTATCACTGCAGGAAAGTGCTGAAAAAATTAACACAACAGTAAACAACCCCAAATAAATACAGTATCTGTTTGACTTCCGTACATGTGCACGATGGACGTCAACAGTTATCGGTTCTCACACTTTACGGTGTATCATTGGTTATTCATGCACCAATAAACGGTTCACGTTGATGAGTAACACCTCAAATTATGCCATATTGATAATGAGTGTGTGTGTTTACCTGACCTTACCTGTGACACAGCGTCTGAGACACAGGTAAACTCACCTACCGACAATCAAACCTTTCATGGCGAAATGAATAAGGAATGAATAAAAAACAGATTGAACCGACTCTAATCAGTGAAAAAGTCACTTTAAAAACCAATGTCTACAAATGATTAGCAGAAAAAGTGGCTAACATTGTTGCTGTATTGAATTAAAAAAAATACATACAGTATATAAATTAATGTATTATCGCTTGAATGCTAAGATTTTGATTACATCAGAATCCGTGAATACCACTGTAATATGGTATCAACACAACCTTTTCTTGTAAACATGTTTTCTTAGTTTATGTATTGCTTTATGAACAGAAATGAATGTCTTGTTGTCACGAATTGATTATTGAAATAATACGACGGGGGAAATCCCGCCCCGAGTTATGTAACGAACATGTCTTCGCTGTGTTATGTTTCAAAGATAAGATCACAGGTATGAATGCACACGAGCAGGGTCGTCTCAAATATGTGACCTCTTGTTCACGCTTCACTGATTGTGTTATTTTATGACAAGGTACAGTTTGTTTTTTGTTAAACATTATGGGCATTCCACCACAGTTTAGTCAATAATGATATGGTTATTGGCATTATTCTGTTTTAAGTTTTAGAATAAAAACATTTTTATCTCAGGGTATTATTTTACGTGTATTTTGTATTGTGCATGATGAATCTATTATAAAACACCAGTGCTTCTGTGTGAACTGAATGATATCTAAACGTTAAAAAAGATAACATACCGAGGAATGTGATCATTGGCTATCAGCTTAACAAAATTGATTAAACATGTCATTATAAAATGCGGAAACAAAGATAAAATGGTTTTGTACTGCTGTTTTGTACCTGGACTATTTAGGAAGGTGCGAATATAATTACTTTGAAATGAAATTTTAAAAACCAGTTATTGAATGTCTCGAGCTGAACAAAACCTAAACGTCGATCCGCGATTAACATCATGAATATGTTTTTCTTTTAAAAGAAGTACAAGTATTGCTTAACACTAGTCACTACAATTTTATGTTTAGTGACGCAAGAATGTTATACTCGTATTTTGGAAGCATAATCATCTTAAAAACTTTTGATTCGTTGACTCGTCAAGTTGACAAAACTTTAGACAGAAGTCAAAAGCTTGATTTGACAGAGTGAATATGTTGTGACTATTGGTAATAGAATGTTCATTATTCAATGTAAATAAGGTACAGAATGTTTAAACTGAACACATATGTGCCAAATTTGTTCTACTATGACTTAAATAGAAGAGACTATTTGTCATAAAACGTCAGGATAAAATTCTAATTCAATCGAAGCGAAAATCCGACAACAGGAATTGAGGAGACACCAAAGCTAACAGAAAAGAAATCATGAATTCCTCATAATCTAGAGATGAATTATATTATCTGCACGTATTATTATCATTACTCACGTGACACTATTTATATATTTCTTGTCAAATATAGAAAACATGTCCAAGCAAAGAGTGAATATGTAGATACTGAGCTCACAACCCTGGAGACCAGGTGATCTTAATCTAACAGTAGGTACATGGTTTTACTGGATACTATGTCGATTTTAATGATCAATAATTGTCCTTTGTGTGTTTAAGTAATATTACTACTGACTTTTCTCTAAAGTATACGATCATATATGTTGAACCTTTTGGCTTCAGGGACCGCGGTGGCCAAGTGGTTAAGGCGTCTGACATTCTGCTACCACTAGTCCTCCACCACTGGGTTTCGGGTTCGAGACCTACGCGTGGCAGTCGCCAGGTACTGGCCGAAGGTCGGTGGTTTTTCGCCGGAGTGGCTTTTCTCCACCACCAAAACCTGACATGTCCTTAATGACTATAGCTGTTAATAAGACGTTAAACACAAACAACCAACGAGACCCTGGAGGGAGGAAACAGCTGTTTGGTGCAGTGTTATTCATTTTTGGCGTACTCCATCTAAACTGTACATGTATTACCAAATTGTAAAAGTGCAACTACCACTGTATCATACGTTCATCTCTGAAAATATTTTATTTTAGCTAAACAAGATAACATTGTTTTAATTTAGTCTAGCGAATTAGTTTGCAAACAGTCCATAGCCTTTATCTTAAATATCATAGCATAATGTTATGTGTATGAACATATCTGTGGTATGTCTTAAAACGAGTACACACACTAGATGTCTACCTTGAATTATGTGCCAATAGCTTGATCATCTCTGTACTACTACCTTAAGCCCTGGTAGAAAACGTTATCTATCTAATCTTAATTAAGTTTAAAGTACGGCATCGCAAGACTCCAATCTAATTTAGGATTATGTTTGTCCTCAAGTTTTTTTTAATACGAAATGAGATTAAAACATTTATTCAAAGCAAGAACTATTTAATCGAGTTTGATCTCATTATTTTGGTGTATGACCTAGTTGTAAAGCCAGCCAAAGGCATATTTGTGAGTTTATAGCAAACTGCACGAGAGAGATAATCTATTTACATGTCGGAACAGCCCGCTAACTTTATCGGCATACTTATCGCTATCCTGGGTCTTCTTTAGGACATGCACTAGATAGGCCTGTCTTGACATCCCTTGGTTGATGGTGGACTTGTATCGGAGTGTTATGCTATACAGTTACAAATGTATTTATATATTTGCAGTGTTGGAAATTTGGCGATGACAAAGTTGCTTCGATGTGTATTTTATAGTGTGTCAGCATACGAGAAATTCATAAAATGTGTCGAAATGATTGTTTACGGGTCATACTATCTAATAATACTACCTACAACTGTAAACCAAAACATGTAAAACGTAATGACTGATGGCTGTTAGTCTGATGTAAATCTAAAATTGATTTGCTCATGACTTTATTCCGATGAAATGAAAATAAATTATTGTACTAAGAGACAAGCTGACCTCAAAGTCATAACAAAAGAACAAAGACTTCATAGACAGCCAAAGAAAAGGACAATGAACAACACAAAAAAACAATGACAAAAGCAGGTGTTACGGACAGATAACGCTTCCTACTACACAAGTGACGTCCGCCGTGTTTGCTCCCGTCAAATCTAGATAGAGGTCGCCAACGATCTAAGGCTTACTCTACAAGTATTAAATAAAGTATATACTGGAGACTAAAGGAAATTTTCGTCATCGTCGTTCGAAGCTTCTCATGTAGAAAACCCTGAATAGGTAGCTATATAGGTTATTGGTCATCATGACACATCTATCTATACTGAAATTAGATGTCTAAATATTTTTTAAATTTTAAAACAAAACGTCATAATTATCTAAAAGTGAGAACAGGAGATCGGTGTTTATGAATACATCTATATAGAGATATAATGTCTATAATAGGTGTGCATATGTTTGCATATTTTGTTTTAATTAAAAACGACTTCCCTTTGAACTATTATTTATCCATGTCAATAGCAGTACTTTAGGGTAGTATGGCATTATATTGAAATAAATATACACGAATATGTGTAATATTATTGTTATGTATCTTGCTCTTTAATCGATTTCTTCGGAAACTGAATCGTTTGTAAAACTCTAGAACTATGATAGCCAATCCGGATACTTTGATTTCTAAGACAATTTCGATACAAAGAATAGTCACTGAATACCGTTATTTCTGACTGTCTTGATGAGGAATTTGAGTTTTCCGGAAAATTAAATTCCAGATGTCCATGAACGTGTTCTTTGCTTCTATTTTTGATTGAAATTGGTTATATGATCAAAGGTTTATTGTTTTGTCTTTAAAAACACTTAATAGCCGCCTGCTTGTTATGTATAAAACAAATGTCATTTAGAACACACTGAACCTTTAGACACGTTTGTTGAGCAGATGTACACAATCTGTCCGGATTTATAACTGTAATCTATGTCCAGCATCTCCATGACAATCATGGCGTGTGTCGCGGGATCAGCTCATTAATGCTGACGTATGTAGACGTATCATTTGTATACTTAACCACGACCCTTACCGGTCCAGGTAGGATATCACAATAGAATAGCGTGATAAAACATGACAATATAATATTATGATAATCGGATATAATTTCCTTACATGAACTATATTTAATTCACTGTGATTTACGTCCAATTACCACATATACGTACATGCAGCTTTTGACGTCACTGTTATAAATGGGAACAAAAAATTAAACAAATATACAAAATTAAACGGATACCGGTAGGTGATATCCGTAAATACAAAAGAAAATAACCAGCTGCAATGTTCCACGTCACACATATAAGTAACCCGGGGTTACCATAGTCTCGTGCACTACAGGAAATGGTTCTCTATAGGATAGAAATACTTTGAGTCGGTGTGGGAGTTTATGTTATGACGTATCGTACAGCAGAGTGCGTATTCCACATATTCAGTAAATGCCAGGAACGCACGTGTCTTGCATAGCTTGTCCTGACGTAACGTGTGCTGTTTTGTATGCATAGATAACAATGTAAATGTTTTAATGCTCGTTAGTAAGGCATCAAACAATGAGAATATATTACTTCGCATTGTTGCATAGTAGGCAGATCTACGAGAAAGGCATTATTTGACGTAATGGTTATGACGTCAGTTCTACCACTCACTTAATATTTGTAATAGCTTACCTTGATACTGATTTGACCTACAATAGCAATTACATATTAGATCATATTTCATGTTGAGAAGATAAGACACTTTTAGTTACAAAGACGATTATATTCATTGTGTCTGTGGATCTGATTTCATACTTACATTTGAGAGATATGTTTTAATTTTCAAACAATAATTTTTGCGATTTCATGCAATATTTTTAATATGGCGATAATAAAACTGTACGACTGTTAGCTGAAAGTGTAAGAAATTGAACATTTTACGCACAAATAATCCAAAAATGATAAATTTATAACAGCTGTCATTCTCAATCCATAGACAAATATCGTACTTATGAACGACCGATAGGTTTCTAAAATAAATCAACAGCTTTGTGTTTTATAAATTGATATGATTCATTTAATCAAATACATATCTTATGTGGATTATATTTTAAACAAATGTAAGAATGAAGTCATGCCCATCAACGTCTGTATTACACGTTAATACTTGTAATGCATGTTATAGACTAGAAATATGCGGGAACTATATGGGTGAATGTCTATTAATTTAATTCAAATACTTTTGCAGAACTTAAGCCGAATCTATGTTTGCTCTAGGTCCTCTGAAATCATTTCTTCTTAATTGCAATTTTTATATTGATGGAAGTTATTTATTTTTGATAATGAGTAAAATAATAGTACTAAATATTTTAATAAAATACCAACTGCCTTCTAACTATAAATAGCTAAATACACTATTCCATTGAACTGGAGTTAAGCTCGTATTTTAAGAAGATCGACGCTCCGGAATCCTTATATGGTAATCTGTCTTTGAAATTCGTTTAGTTCTTTAATAACACAATGCGTAAAATTTCAATGAACACATTTTTGAGTGATAAAAATCAAACCATAACAGGATAAACTCGGATAACCTTACTGGTTTACCCTTACGTTATTTAATCTGTTTAGGAACAAGTCACATGATACACAGGAAGCAATTCTATTATCATACACGGGGTAATGAACAATGGTAGTGGGAGGTAATTGTAGCCGTTTATTACCCTAGTTATATCATCTCCATGTGATGATAACATCACGGAATGCAGCATCAAGTACGCTTTCAACAGCATATTGGCGGTTCTCTTTTTAATAACCGTATTTTCTATTTGCATATAATGCGATATCTTTATTATCATTGCTGTTTATCTGCATGAGTAAATAGCTGACCTACATTAAGCTGTGTGATTAGCATTCATTGGGAGTTACACCTTGTTAAAGCTATTACGTGTAGGCTGAGAGGAATGTGGAATGTTTATATTAGGGGTCAAGGGAATAGTGTATTAACGGAGCGTCTTTCTCACCTGTGGTTGTTACTTACACACCTGAGTGGCCCTGTACAATACTGAACATACTTCAACTTGTAGTCACCTCAAGTGTTATTCAAAGGAGTGAAATCGAATATTTGAACTGTTTCTTAGACTTGCACAAGTCCGTTTGCTAAACTTCGTTGTCTCTTATCTTCAAAATGAATAAGTACGCATACCAACGAAGATGATGATCATGATTCAGTAGTTAATTATTGTTTCAGTGAATAGTTAATACATGTATAATAATGTAAATAATTGATAGTTTAGGAACTTGTACAAGTCTCACCGTCCCGTCGTAGTTTAGTCCATGTTAAGCGCCAAGTTAATTGTTCAAGGTCTAATAAGTTTAATGAGTTAATTTTTTTCGAAACATCTGGATTTGAAAACAAACATATTAGTTGTCTTGCGATATATCTTTTTAAGTTTCGATATCTGTAGTTCCAGTTTTTTTATTTAAATACTTTTGAAAATATACTAGATGCAACATTTGCGTTTAATTGGATCCAGGTTGCTTTAAGAGGATTACTGTAAAAGATTAATTTAAGACGTTTTTGGAGATTCTATTCTACACACAGCAGGAAGCTACAGAGATACTAGTCGTTTTTTCAGTTGATATAAGAGTACAGATCTCTATATCTTTTACTTCCTCACCTTTAATATCAAACAAATAACGCAACAGAATTATAATAATTAATTATTAATGCAATAAAATATTTAGATAGAATTACAGAAACAAATTTTTTAAACTGAAAACAAATAATGTTCAAGGTTTTGTCATTTAACTTTCCCATATAGGAACAACAGTATGAATGTAAAATCTTTTCTTTTGGAGCCATCCAAAGACTAGATTAAATTACGTGCTTATTAAGGGTAGGACTTGATTCTGCTGTCAGTTTTTTTTAATGATTTTGTTTCTATATTACTGTTTACCTGCGAATTTAGAATGCATTTTAAATGTTTTACCTGTTTACCCAGTAATGTTTATAACTAGATTTATATTAAAAGCAAATGTAATACTTTTGAAGACGTTTAGACAAGATATTCGTTAATAGGAGTCAGACAGACATCAAACATCGACGTGCGTTCGACTGACAGAATAACTACAAAATATAGCCCTTTGATTCACTTTGATTATATTTATAACTCCGAATTTGTTACGGTGTGTCAGAGTCAAAGAATGAGATAAATACCGGAAAAAATGACCATTTTCTAGAGGACTGTCAAAAGCGTCTACAGGACTTGGAATCCAGAGAATTTCTAATTAAACCGTTTAATGAAATCTCGACACCTGTAAATGGTAAGCTGAAAAAGCATGGTTATCTTTATCGAGGCCATGTTTAATGACCTAACAATCTCTGCAGGAACATTGTCTTCTATCTAATACAATGAATCACATCGTAGAGTCAGTCTATCATTTAAGAAAACAAATGCTTGGACATTACTTTGAAACATTAACACAAAAAAAACTAAGTTAATTCAACTAATAATAAAGACCGCTGCAAGTTATATTTGTTATTCAACATTAAGATCCAATAACGGTATTAAGTATTGATTAAGACGTATTAATTCTGTTGGATTGCCGCCAGGAGTATATAATCTTAGTTAGAAGGAGTATAACCATTGTGCAGATTTGGGAGCGCGCGAAATGTTGACAGATTCATCGTACAAGTTCATGTATTCTGCTAAAAATAGATTAAAAAATCCTTCAATGTTTATCTAAATTAAAACAAATTAGCAGTGACGTAATTGGCCTAGATACTGCCTGTGTGAAACCACGTGTCAGTTGACTTTGTCAGGGCGAGAAGAATGTGAATTACGTCATCTGTGCAAGTGATGTGTGGTACTTTACGTCGGCAGGCTCAGGAATGTGGGCTAAACGCGCCGCGGGAAGCCCGCATCATAGATACATGTGTAGTGAGACTTACTTGCTTGTATTTGGCAAACTTTAATAAGTGATAGCAGAGAATATGAATCATGTTGGCCAAATAACGATAACACATCAGTATAAATTAATTACCAGCCGTAATAAATCAAAGAACAAAAACATGTCCATATATCAACATGTTTATGAAATATCTTTCATACTCATACGGCAAATATGAGAAAATATTTAAAATTCATAAAGGTTGTCATATTTGTTATGCAAATGTCTTTCATTAGAGACACCTATCCCAATATTCAAACATTTTACACAATGAATTTACTGAAGCGGCAAATGAGTGATATACAAAAATGAAGTGCAATAATGTTTTCTGTGTACATACATGTTACATGAAGAAAAGTGTTGGGAAACTGACATCCCACCGTGATCACGTGACATCATATGTCGTGTCTAGTACATTTTAGTCATAATTAATGCATTCATTGATGTTGCTTGATCTCACCGAAGTTTTCTGGTGCAAACCACAAATAAAGAAGGCGATAAAAGGCCATGTCCATGCCTTCAATACCAACAGGATTTAATCAACACATTTACATAATTGCAACACAATTCATATTATGCGAACATGTTTTTAGAAGATGTTTATTTGTGAAGTTCCACCAAGGCGGTTGGGAATTATGTAAAAACCGAATTCAATCCATGCGACGCAACACAACATTAATAGCCAACATTGAAAGTGAATCTTTTATATGTCCTTATTGGCTAGGTCCAATAATTTCCGCCTGCTTCTGGAGGACAGAAATGTCAGTTGACTCGTTAATAGAATCACGGGAAATTGCTTCGAAATTACAACTGATGAATGAATCATTAGGACTGTCAATGGATTAAAGACTCGACAGGAAGTTTATAATTCGGACATGACTTAATAGTGCGGCAATTAATGAATTCCGTTCATTTCTGAAAAGGATTTGATAAAAGATATCTAGCTTGATAGGCTCAGTCATCAAAGTATATAGTGTGGACTTAATGAACTGTTGTGTTTTATAGATTATATCACTCTCCAGTCTCCATACAAAAATCATTTATACACCATAACATATGTACTGTACCTTCACATTTATTCTCCAGGAAATTGGATAGAGACTATTATTGATGTTGATGAAAATTATATCAAAAATTATATCATAATTAAATACTGATTATATGCTGCTAATTGTATATTGTTAATTTTCGCGGATAAAAAAATGAATATTTTCACCGAAAGATTACTTGTGTTATATATGCTTCAATATCGCGAATCTGTTTGCTAGACGAAACTTTACCTTCAATGTTGATTTTTTTCTATACGTTGAATGGTGTCATTCACCGCTATTAATGTCATTTTAATATAAACCTTATACTATGGAAAGAATCGCGATTTGATACTGACACTTAACATGGTTTCCTTTTATAAGGTATGTTAAATGATTTTTCATGGCTATTTTACAAACTTGTAAATAGATTATATTTTCGTTAAATTTGTGCAATTGAATTCCCAGTGACAATAAGTATATATTTATTAACAATATGTGTATAATTTCGATGTAAAATTAAAGTCATAGAGTGCTCAAAAAGTGTTATTATTATTCTTTAAATATAATAAACACTTCATTTTCTAAATTATTCAGAAATTAGAGCAGAAGATGTAAGGTTGCATTGTACTCGTAATTCTTAAAAGGAAATCTTATTTTTGTAAAGTATCTCAACAGTGTTTTCATTGGTAACGCGTTGATACCATTTACAAAGGTAGTGATCTGTTCCTGATATCCATGTATACGATGTTTCTGAAATATAATCAATTTTGTTTCAGAAAATATAATCAATTGTCCTGACATGAATTATAAGAAAAGACATTGATAAGATGAACTTTGATAATAAGTTCTTATTTAGCTCTTTTTTTCTGTTCAAAGTATTGTGATAGCGTATCATTTATCTGATCAATTATGATGTTAAAACGCATTCGTTCTGATTACATAAGATGAAGACTCATTGCTATGAAGAATCCCGATAGTAACTTACAACACAATGGAAACCGACAGGTATGGTCGATGACTTGAAACAAGTTATGAATCATCCCTCACCTGTCTAGATCAAAGCTTTGTCACCGACAGATGGGTAAGGTCAGCCTCTATCATTACACCCATACTAATGTGTGTCATCCAGGTTCTGATAACGAACTAAAGCTCGATTAACCATAGCGTGGTAACATCATGCTGACAGAACCCTGTTAAATATATCTTAAAGTCGGCTTATTTCACGGATGATTCAACTAATTGTGTTAACGCAATCATCAATATTACGAGGTTATTATCTGAAGCTATTATATCAATATAACTCATTGAAAGCTATTAGGTAAATCATCACATTAGCATAATATAGTGAGTGATAGTTCGTTCACACAAGATTTAACTTAAAAATAGCATTAAGATATTCACCGTTAAACAATGCTAGGAGTTTAATTAATGTTCAAAGAAATAACTTTAACCTTTGATGAAAAGTGCAAAATTAAAATTCTTTACTATTAGTTAAACTATGAGACATTGAACATAAAGACTATTTCTATAACGTATATCTATATTTTCATTATATCTACCAAAACAAGCTAATATTGATAATGTAAACATTTGAAAAGACTTCGCCATTATTAGATTTAATGTGTTGGATGGAAACAGTAGCATTGTACGTACACCATTAAAATATTAAATATAGAAAGATGTACGTGATGCACATTCTCATTATATTACGAAATAAATATATAAACTAGTAATGCTTCAAAATAATAATAATGATAATAAAATATATCAATGTAACCTACTACCGTGAAAACATGCCTATACCGACATCAAAGACTGAGGTGAATAAATTAGTCAGATATGACAGTGTTTCAGAAAAGTCAAAATTACAGACAGAGAAATCATTATTTTGGGAGAAAAAAATACTAAATAGTCAGGTATGGTAAAATTTTAACTGTAGTATATATTGATATACTTGGTGGTTTTGCATATATTGCTATAGATATTGGTTGGAAATAGCATTTGTGTAAAACTAAAAAAAAAGTAATTTTCGTTGCTTTTCTAGAAAAATGACTTTAACATTAATGCGTAGTTATCAATTTATATTCAGTTATACATCAGATATGATAATGACACACACAATGTTCAACACTAGGATCTAGAATATTCTGTGCAGAGTTACAATAAAGTAACAATTGGGGCATTAATAACAGGAAAAAGTACGAAATATCATTCCACTCATAAATATATTGCACCTAGTTTTTCTCTCTTTGTGATACATGAAATATATTTAATACGTTACCTAAGCATGATTTATTTGATTATAAGGTGTGTAGATTTGACTTTTCCCACGGGTTCACTGGTGTGTGACTAACACACACCACAAAGGTGCAATACCATACACTCAGAGGGGTTTGGGGTTTTCTGCTGATTCACTTACAACAGCTGGTTAACATGGTGTGGTCAGTCCTGTCTACCCTGTACGCAGGCCTTTCTGACTACTACCGACACCCGACGTCGGTAAACTCATCAGCCGCTCACTTATTTGTAAGATGATGTATATGGTCATGATGAACTCGACACCAGGGGGCAGTGCTATTCAAAGTCGGATTAGCTTACCAAGTTAGCTCGACAAAGTTTCAAAATGTAATTGTTAAAAAAGTATATACGGTATGAACAGATATTTTTATGTAAATATACTAGGTAATATGATGATTGGGTCTTTGAACAACCCGGCCCAGATCTAGGTTGTATTAATGTTAGTTAGGTTAATGATTCGTTAAAATAAACATACAGAGGTTTTTCATATTATTAAAACTAAAATAAAGATATACCCAGGGATCTAAAATGACTCACCTCAGAAAATTTAACCAAGAATATTCATATTCAGGCACACATTTAAACAACATGGAATTGAACATTTTGTTTTATGAAACATTTGGGAAAAAATGGTACGTAATAACTTAATCATACTATAGAAATTTATAGAGCAAGAATATATTGTTTAAAGTGGAGTATGAGGTAACTCTAATTGCATGTCAAGATGATGTATGTACGTGATGTTGTGAAATGTAATATTTCACTCTGATGTAAACGATTTCATCATGGTTCATTCAAAAGAAAGGAATTTTCTTTCTCATGTGTCTTATCTTCCAACAGCAAAAACACGTTTCCGTTCTGCATAATCTGATATCATATTCGACTTTCATTTCTTAAATTATATTTACTTTAAACAAGCCTTTTATTCAGTATTAAAAACGGAAAAGGAAGATTAATAATCAAGATTTTCATTTTGATAAACGTAATATACAATTAATAAAAAATATTATCTATGATGTGTATTGGAAAAGCCGACAGATATTTCATAATAACAATAATATTATTTAATTCAGAAAATTCTGTGTTAATTAATGCTTTGAGGAGCCTTAATTT
Organism: Chlamys rubida; assembly: GCA_032359455.1. Lineage (NCBI taxonomy): Eukaryota > Metazoa > Mollusca > Bivalvia > Pectinida > Pectinidae > Chlamys > Chlamys rubida. The sequence goes on along the minus strand of JAUMHH010153026.1, from coordinate 8,071 downwards.
CGATGATACACATGATTAAGTCATTTTATATTAATATTTAATGAAGTGTCAGAACAAAGAAACAGCTTAATCACGAGTTTTATGTCAATGACAAAGTAACATTTAATGGGTATTACGCAATACCACCAGGAAACTGTGTTATACAATGAGTAAACAGTTAAATATGTACCGTTAGTGGCACCACCCAACAAAATAAAAATGTTCACAATGGAAACAATACAAAAACAACCACACAAAATTAAATATCACGAAGTCGTGGACATATTTTTATTTTAGTGGTTAATATAATATAAAATTTACAATTTCATAGTATATAATAAATTTTAGGAGTGTGAAAAATGATACACAACAGACATTTTCACGTCTTCTCGTATCATATTACTGTACGCTACATCTCGCGTTACAGTCAGTATCATTACTGTACCGGAATGATGGTTCTTCCTTGGAAATCAAAGCCGTGGACTGACTAATAACCGTAAGATATGGACTGTGTTAAAAGTCTGGTGTTTTCTCGAGTGCATCTGAGAGAAGTTAACCATATGTGAACGTGTGTGAGGTCAGGCCACAGAAGTACTGTTAAAACAAACACTTAAAATCAAAGACCGAAAATGACTAATGTATACTAGTGATATTATCGTCACTGAGGTTTTTTACTTATTCATTCCCCAAGGGTAGCCACGTACTTAGGTCACACTTAGAGTCTTTTGATGTCACCTCATGTCACTTCCTCAGTAGCACGTGTACACTAAGATAGCATCACTCGGCCTACAAGTTCATCATATTGGACTGGATATGATACACGTCCTTGAAATAGGGTAGTGTAGGCAACATGTACTTTATCAGTAGTTTTGAAAGAGAGACGAGAAAAAAGGGAAGAAAGTTGTATAACATATTAATAACAAAGACGCAAAACGCATTTATGGTTTTCTGATAAAAGTTAAACGTATAATTTTGGTTATATATATATATATATATACAAACTATGAACATAGTTCAGTTAAGATGTCTAAATTATCTCCAACAGTATTATATATACTTACTATATTATATGTTGTTTTATAAAATAGTAGATTAATCAATCATCATTAATGACAAAGATGACGAGTAAATATAAGCGTTGAGACACATGTTTAAATTCATGACTGTAAATTATTAGAAAGTGTTTTCAAACACTATAAGAATAAAATAAATTTTAAACTAATAAGATAACGGTTATATTTTATATATCTTTGATAACGTTTAATTGTGGTTCATATCACCTTCCTCAATTATATAAGTAACTTATACATATCTTATATTGAAACCTTGCATGTAACATGTTTTCTTTTTGGCAAATGTACGAAATATGATATGAAAAATGATGAAATATGAGAGTGCATAGTGATTCATGAAGAGAAAAACGGAGAGTAAAATGACACACGCAGGGACCCCATAAAGCTGCAGGATGCAGGTTTGACTGTTTATATATTGCCTTCTATTAGTAATAAAACAGTCAACTGTATGGAATTTAGCAAGAATTTTGAAACGAACATGAGGCTGCCATCATGATATATATCTTGGGATAGATTTCATTTTTGAGTGACAAGTAGAAGAAAATGTACGTGTGGATAAAGATTTTTTTTTTTTATTATTAATTTGGAGAAGTTCATTTTGTTTAAATGTGTAGCGTAAGTAGAAAGCATATCGTCAAAGCGGGCCCAGTGGTCTTGAATACAGAACACAAGTTAAGGATGTATGGGAAGTTACATTGATAAAGTGGCTCTGTTTTTTCCATTCATACATTACAATATACATTAAACCTTTCCATGACAATGCATATCCAATATCTGACATGTAAGGTGATAGTGTGAATAGTTAGTCCGATCACGCTTTTGTGTCGTCTTGACCCTGACCTTATGAACTCTTCACGTGTCATATCAAATTGTGTATTGATTAATTTACGTCATACAAACTCTTGTTCACTACCTAGATAACTATATACTGATATCATCTGGATTATACCTTGTTTGGTAATACCTGTGTATTTCGTAATGACGGTGCACTGTTTTAGCATACCATACGACGACAGTCTGATAACACTATCTATCATACCTTCCACATGTTGAAGCATGAAATAGGTGATTATTTAACCCACTAAACGTTTGTATATATTATACAAAGGGTTTAAGATCTAGAACATTCTACGTGTTCATCAACCTGTTTACATTATAAGCTAAGTTATCACCAAGCTTAAATAAGCATTAATTTTAGCTCGCCTATTGGACAAATATGGGGCTTATGAAGTCGGAGAACAGGCTTAGGTAGTCAACTTGGGCTCGGCGTCGGCGTTCGCGTCGGCTTTCGTTAAAATGTTGGTGTAGGGTTTGAAATTCATTAATATCCCTTTACATGTAAATACAAAGATGCTGATGGTTGATATGCAGATTCCCTTTGAGTTCAAATTCAAGTATATTTCTCCCCAAAGGTGTGACATGTTTCTGACTTCAACTGTTTTCCCAAAAAATCTCTGTGTTAACAATTTGGTGCGAATGTTCAAATTTTTCAAATAAATATATATTCTAGAATGCTGATATTAGGTATGGGAGGTCCTGTGCGAATCAGCATTGTTTCCATTGCAGAAAATACAGAAAGTGATATTTTTTCAGGTTTTGGTCTGTATTGTACTATTTTTGCCAAATGTCCAGGTTAAAGTGTTTGCTTAATTAATTGTTAATATTTACTATAAAATAGCATTAAATATTTCTACTCTGATGATGATAATTTGTTTTGAGGTTCCTAAGACATTCAAGTGAGCTTTGTTGCACGAAAGTCAAAACGGAATTAATTCTTATCCATGAAAAATATATTGTTTTTTCGACTTATTTTAACAAAATAAATGCCTGTAATAGGCGAGCGAGATATGCTGTTCTTCAATAGGTCTTATTTATTTTGTGATATATCATTATAATTAAAGCTGAAATGAACATAAGCATATCATTGGATTCAAAGTGATTAAGGTTATATACAAACACTAATAATACTACACATGTTTTCTCATGAGTATATAAAAAGGATCTTACATGTGTTTCCATTTCATATGAGATTTGTGAAACGAGTCTAAGAATTTTTCAATTTAGCGAGCCTCTGGCGAGCTAAATGAAAAATTCGTGACGAGTTTCATAAATTTCATATGAAATGAAAACGAGTGTAAGATCCTTTTTATCACATAATCAAGATTTGTGGCATTTATTCGTGTAAAACGGCAATTTTCATGAAACCAAGGCGTGACGTCACAATTGAAACAAAGAAAACTTACAATCAATTACAGGGCTGATAGGTCTTATTACATGAGTTGATACGCACAAAACTATGACATGGGTATATTCACTGGATAACACGGTACATTATGTGATGAATATATAAACATTGAAATTAGCAAAACTTTTACATTTCTTAGATCAAGTTTCAAGACTTTTTGTTCATGTCAATGATTAGTTATCTGACAAAATGTGTTAGCATATTAACAAGATTAAAACTACTTTAAGAAATATTTACTTTTAAGGCAAATACTGGGCCCTATGAATTAAAAAGACATGCACCACAGCGTAATCACAAAAGAATAAAATCAGAGCCTAAATATATGACATATAAAAAAGGGGGGTTGCACCGTAAACTTAAATAAAACTTGCCACTATAATCCTTGCGCTTCTCAAGTAAATCAAGTCGCCATATTTTAAACACAGTTGAACTACAGAACAGTTGTAAGCAACAGATAACTCATGAAATGAAAAAACAAAGTAAAATAAAGTTATAACCAGATTCGTACGGAGACAACCCTTAATTTAGAGAGTCATGTTATTTATATAAAAAGAAGATATCATACTAGATAGTTTTATTTTCAAACATTTATATTAGAGCTATTCATGTATTATGCTATCACTTAAGTTCTTCTTTAAGCATAACTTGATATCGATACCTTGCGTTGTTCGAACATGCTGATGTTCATGGACTCCAGCAGGTCGTTGTATTTATTAAATCCTGTTGCGGTCATGAATTGCGGAGAATCTCGCATGTGCCACTTCCAGAAATCTCGTTGTACTTGCTGCACTGTATCTTTGGAGGCTGAAAATATTAAATAAAAAAAAGAATCTTTCAGTAATGAAATTTAGGGAACATACCGTCGCATCAAATGCCAAAGTCGGATCTCAAAGTCATAACAATAAATACAACACCAAACCCAAAGTGACACCAAAACAAAAGGAAGTACATAATGCCCCTCCCCTTTCCATGCTTTCTATACAGTTATACAATATTACGTCTCAAACCATCTAAAATCAAAGAAGGCATTGGAATGTCCAAAGTAAAACATTACTCAGTGTATATTGAAATCTCTGCAATAGGCCTTCTTAATAGCTAAGTAGTTTATTAATTAAATAGACCCATCTTTTTTAAAAATAAAGAAATAAAACTCGGTTCTCGATTACCGAATCAACATACACAGGGAATACTTGTATGTTACTATAAAGGAAAAGGAAGTTGACGATTGTGAAATTCAGTATAAAAACAAGGTCGCATACGTCATACAATGTATATGCAAAGTAAACGTATGCTTCCAGTTAAAGAAAACAAAATATATACTGCATTCATAAAATAATATTTTAAACGCGAGTATTCACTTAATTAACACATTAAACAACCTCTTAAAAAATTGATAATTTGGAATATTCGTCTATCTGTCAAAGTAGAAACTTTAAAAATACCATTGTACATACTTTTGAAAATTGTTTGAACGTTTTTATGTTTTTGTTTTTTGTTTGTTTGTTTGTTGTTGTTTTTTTGTTATCGTTTTTATTTGTTGTGTTGTTAAGAAATGACTTTCGGCTTGTATGGTTTGTGCAAAAACTTATAAACAATACATTTTGGAGTTGATGTAAAAGTTGTATTTTAAGCGGAATTTGAGAGTTCGGAATGAACCCGTACAAAAAGTAAGTAGACCCACCTGTTGCTCTCAAACAGACCCCGTCTCTTTGTTATCCTTAATGCTGGCAGTGTGTGAAGTACGGTGTGTCTAACGAAGCATGTAACGAGAGCTGGGGAAGTTATTAAAGCTATATTATATATACATGTGGCGTTAGGCTGTGTATACACTTATTGCAGCGATGGGTCAGATCAATGTCGTATCATATATTCCCGTGACTTTAAACCACATTTGTACGGGTATATACTAGTGTGTTCATTATTGTACAGGTATATACTAGTGTGTTCATTATTGTACAGGTATATACTAGTGTGTTAATTATTGTACAGGTATATACTAGTGTGTTCATTATTGTACAGGTATATACTAGTGTGTTCAGTAGACAAATTATTACAGGGAGTTGTTCTTACCTTTTAACCTCATATCAGTATACACTAGCATATATGATGCAAAAACATAGAAACACAGCTGAGGAAGGACGGCATTTGTTTTTGCATTTGCCCCGTCCGGACCTCGAGTTCACGATCGCGTGATCGCAATTCTGTGTCAAATCAATTTTCTGTAATGTGCAGAAACATTGCCATTTATAATAATGTACTTTTACTGCAGAGAAACCACCTGCAAATACAGACTATCAACGAAAGGTAGCAATTTTTGTATGTGGCGGTGTACACCTGCTTCTTATCAAAGTCTATCAATATGTGCTGAGATGTTCTTCTTAATATCATGCTGATGTTAACAAGAACATTGCACTCGCAAGAGATACGAGATAAATTTATTTTAAAACGTGTCTGGGATTGAAAGCTTTTTTCAATCCAAAGTCAATTCAGCACACATTTATTGTCGATTTTCATCAATATACACCAATCACAGGAAAGTATAAATTTTACAATTTATTACAACATTACTATATTTGATTCAATACTAATACTTAAGCTATTTATAGTAGCATGCTTATAGTTACCCAGCTCGTACGTCATAATTGAACATGAACTCATTGAAAAGGACAAATATATATCATAATCAACCATCGATCCGTGTATAACAACCCTAACCCTAACCCTAACCTTAACCCTAATATCGTCCGTGATGTTAAAATTAACTTAACAATGGAAAGGAATTAATTAGATTTCATTAATATGCTTGGACTGATTATTCAGTCAATTAAACGATATGTTCACACATTATTTATCAAAACGCATGTGCTTATAAAAACCTTAATATTTTGATGGTTTTTATTTATTGATAAAAAGTGATTTACTTTAAAAATAGATGAAATATTTCGAAGACATTTATGGATGAAAACATTTAAATATTTGAACATGAGGAAAGGAATCCTAATTAGGATCCAAACATGTTTTTTTCAATATGGTGTTTCTCGTAACCATTCGACAAGTTTGATAATAATATAGTAATAATAGTATACAGCATTTGATATAGCGCCCTATCTAGCTAACATAAGTCACTCTAAAGCGTTCACAACTAGTTCTATGCCACCTGGCTAATATCTCCCTATGAGTGTATGCCTGCGTGTGTGCTGGAGATGTAATGTGTGATTTTAGCTGTAATCTACTTAGCTGTATATTTGTTCCTCCATACTCCAGGGGTTATGCTCACTTTCGCTCTCAGCACCCCTGGACTATGTCGGGACAAAATCAAAGCCTCAGTGTGTGCCACCTTGTGGATGAGACAGGAAGACTAGTTTGATCCTTTGATGTATATAAAGGAATCTCTCGGTCGTGTAACGGTAAAATTGACTGGTTTTGAAGTCGAGTGTCGCTCCTCTGTAATCTTTAAAGGACAGGTATCAGCCTAGCGATCGGTCAAGTTTATTTTACCTGAGACCAGTCTGATAGCTAGCCTCGTGCCTTCAATTTTGCTTGGACATATTCCAGGGTTGGAGAGAGTGAAAGTGAGCGTAACCCCTGGAGTATGGATGACATTTTTTGTTGTCTCAGTGTGTGAGATATGCAAACATCACCCTGTTGAAGCTATAATCTGCCCAGCTGTATAATCTTACTTTTTTTGTCCCCAGAATGTTAGACATGAGTACATCGCCTTGCTGTCTGTCGTGGTGGACACATTTCCTGACCAGCCCAACTTAGCCGATCTCCGTGGACTGAAGGACAAAGACTTGGAAGCAGACTTCTTTGAAAACATACGTCACATACAAGTAGGTCAACTCACCATTCCAGTCTATTAATTCCAGTCTAGTGGTAGGACGCCGGGCTCATGACCGCATGATTGCCGGTTCGAGTCCCATCATGGCACTGTGTTGTATTCTTGAACAAGATACTTTACTCCGCTTGTTCCAGTCTACTCAACTGTAAATGAGTATGTGGTTGGGCAGTGCTGGAATTTTTCAATGCTAGCTGTGAGCCCCTAAGTGGCAGCACCGGCTGTATGCTCCCCAGGGAGTTGAGAAAGATATTGACTGGTTGCAAAGGCTCAATAACCACACATAATAATTTGTGAACCACTTTGAGATAACCTAGATTGTGATAAACCGGTATATGAGAACCTCGAATTATCATTATTATTATTTATCATATATATTTATGAGTAGAAATTGTTTCTATTGTTTCAGATCCTATTTATGTTCTGTCAAACATTTATTATGGTTTTAGCTACAAACAAATGGTTGTCCCAGCATCAGTAAAAATATGAGTTGTTTGAGTGCGTCTGAAATGTTTATTTTTTACTTGTAAAATGAAATCATCTGTATTTTACTTTTACCAGACTCACAAGCGGTCCCGAGCGCTGCGGAGGCTGATCAAGTACCTGTCTGGTCACCGTGCCTGTAAGGAAGCCATCATGTCCTATTTCCTGCCCCTGGCTGCAGCCTTCCTACAGATTGATAGCTACACTAAGGCACAGGCTCTCCAGGAGGCTGCCATAGACACCATCGGGGCTGTCTGTTTACAGTTACCATGGCAACAGTATCTCCACCAGTTTAAGTTTTATCTGGGTCGCCTACAGAAGGACCTGGACAAGCAGAAGGGACTCATCAGGTAGGGCTCCCTCTGCTCTGGTGTCAAATGTTCTACTCATCAGGTAGGGCTCCCTCTGGTGTCAATGTTCTACTCATCAGGTAGGGCTCCCTCTGGTGTCAAT
>JAUMHH010153015.1:0-12963 GCA_032359455.1 Chlamys rubida | reverse complement strand
ACTAAATAGCCAAACTGTTTACACCTCTAGAACTGGCACTAAATAGCCAAACTGTTTACACCTCTAGAACTGGCACTTAATCGCCAAACTGTTTACACCTCTAGAACTGGCACTAAATAGCCAAACTGTTTATACCTCAAGAAATGGCACTAAATAGCCAAAATGGTAACACCACTAGAGCTGGCGATAGGACTGGCACTAAATAGCCAAAATATTTACAAACAAACTTTACACCTCAAGAACTGGCACTAAATAGCCAAAAAGTTTTTTTCTCTAGAACTGGCACTAAGTAGCCAAAATATTTACACCTCTAGAACTGGCCCCAACAGCCAAAATATTTACAAACAATGGTAACAGCTCTAGAACTGGCACTAAATAGCTGAAATATTTACAATCTTAATTGTTATTGTCATCCAAAGGAATGTCTCCACAGTTGATATTCCAGTCATCATTATAATTAACGCACTGATATGGTTTCTAAATGAACCTCTAAGTATCTTTGCTAACAACTTATTGATAAGTTGTCTGATGTAATATACACATGTTTTCTTACTGAACATGCTGTTATGGTTTCTAAGTTCAATTTTCATTGAACATGAACATAATGATAAAGTTTCCTTATGGAGCAGTACTAGTTTTATAATAATGACACCAGAACATGATTTTCGATACAAATTATTTCTATAGTGAAGAGAATTCCCCGTTAGATATTCCATATAACCTGGAATTTTAGACCTGTTTGATACAAAACACTGCAAAGATCACGAAGTACAAAAATAAGATAATTCTGCCCCAAGAAAGATTTACAGCCTTTTTTTAGGAATGCTAACTAGCTGACAGTTTTATTTTCAGATTTTTTTGCCCCGTTAGGGATTGGCCTCGAGGCCTCGAGAGCCACAAAATAGGAAGGGGATTATACACCTCCATCTGGTATCTATCAAAGGGAATAACTCTCTTTGTCTGTAGGTCTCCCCTCCTCCCCATTTTCCTTCCTTTTCCTTCCCCTCTCTATGATAAATGACATCATTTGGCACATCCTGACCCAGAACATTTTGTATCTGATTTTCTAAATTCTTAAACTAAGATGGAATTAAATAAAAAATTGTACAGTTCTCGGTGCCCAAATAAAAAAAAAAATTCCAGCAAAACTACGTAAACAAATACAGATTCTATGTACCAGTAATATAAGACAGAGAATGACATGTTTGTTTTCAAAGTTGTCTATCTAAATGAATTTGGAAGTCTTAGGAAATGTTTGAAAAGAAAATCTTGCACATGGTATAGACAAGTTCAACAATGTTAAAACCCAAGAAAAATCTATAAACAAACTAGAAATCGGTGGATTTTCTGATAATAAAATATACTAGTTGCTTCCAATGAAGCATGCTACCTATGTAAACAAACATACAACAACATGGCAAACAGCTTCTACACAGAACCAGACTTTCTTACTCTGGCACACTCATGGTAAAATCTATTGCCAATATATTTTTCCAATAAACAACTTGTTCTATAGAGCTAATGATAATATAACATCCTTAACATCTTTACGACAGGAAGGACTTAGGCAAGTGAAAACATAAATACATTATGTATATATATGTCAGTCAAAAGCTCTCCAGAGCTCAGTGTGGCATTTCTATATAATACCCAATGCCGCTAAATAAAATTTATCTCATCTTTTAAATAGGTGTGAAATCAAGTTGAGAGAATTATAATGTTGTGGAATTCCTTCATCTATAGGTTTTAAAATACATGTAATTCCAACTATGGGTGTCATTATTTGAAGATATGTTTTTGAATAATTCAAATTATTGGGGTCTCATTTGAACATTTGTTTTGAAATATATAATTCCAATTTTTTGGGTCATTAGTTTAAGATGTGTTTTAAAATAATTCCAATTTTAGGGGTCATTATTTGAATATATGTTTTAAAATAATTCCAATTTTGGGGTCACTATTTGAAGATGTGTTTCAAAAATATATGATTCCAATTAGCAGGGTTATCCTTAAGAGGTGTGTTTTAAGATAATTCCAACTATGAGGATCATTATGCTTTATATGTGTTTTATCAATATTTGATAATGTGGGTAACCTAGATCCTGTATGTGAAGATATAGGTCGACAATGAATGACACGCCTGATAACTGTGTCACTTTCAATGACTTCATCCTCCTAGCCCGGAGGCGGACTCCTCTCCGTTATACTCTCCGCGTTATAGATATGGAAGCTCTCCGTACCCAGAAAATGAAGCTTTAGGACATAATGTCTGTAGAAAGACAGGAATCCAACAACTTAGCTGTATTTGATGTAAAAGTAGAATATAAAACAACAATACTTCACTGATACATATTTTTTTCTCCTCATTGTCCTTATCAACATTTACATATCCTTACCTTATTTTGATACATAACAACTTTTCCAGGGACAGGTGAAAATGATGAACACATTAGGCATAAATAAAACATATCCAATTGCAAATTCAACATTTCTTTCCAACACTTTGCCTAGTGAAAAGTTTCCCATTTCAGAGGCGGAACATTATCAGAACACGCAATTACTGAAACCCGCTGGTGATTACACAAACTAAATGAACAAATTCTGTACCAATTGCAATATGTTTGAACCATAATTGGACTTATCAACAAATCATGGATTAGTAATGGACTCTAACCAGCCAGCAACTAGATACAGGATTCATGCGTGAAAATCCTTCCGTCATGCATACTGCAGGTTAGACTATAGATCACAAGAGTATCATTGACCCTGAAGTCGGGGCGAGATTCCGCACCAACACAATACGGCCTGGGCCGGCCACAGAACTGGTGTATGATAGGCTATAATGCTTGTGTATTGTTCAACAGATCATTTAGTACTTATCTGTTCTGATGAGCGAAGTCTCGTAATTATGGTATCGTTGTACATGTTGAACAATAATGGATATCAGAGAGTTCATAGTCAGGGCAAACATTGGTTAGACCACACACAATATAGAGCGGACATTTAACGGAATGGTGACGAATGCTTGGTATGTCATCGCGGGGACACTTCTACAGGAGCCCTGCGTATATTATTGTTCCATATAGGCGGAATAAACTGACTTGATTGTAGAATGCATGAGATAATTGTAGTTTACAAAAACATTTAATAGGCTACTGAAGGAAACAAGACAAGAGATTGGGAAGCAGCTGTTGAAAGAGGCTGTTGAAAAATTATGTTAAAAAAAAAACAAAAAAAACATTTGCATTATTTTATATAAAATAATGTTATAAAGAAAAATTGTTTTATTTACAAAACATCTTTTGAAGAGCAATAACAGCTTAACCTCAACAGGTTCACACAATAGGTATCTATAGTTCATGTCAACATCTAAACAGAAGTCAGAATTCAGTTTTATTTTCCGTCCCCTCTCCCTTCCAGAGCCTCACATTATGGATGTGTAATTATAGATCACTGATACGTACCCTCTCATTAAAAATATAAACTTCTCAACAGGTAAGACATTTCAAAGACAAACAAGAACAATGAAAAATGGCAAGAGGTTCTTTTACAGGAACAATAACTATACTGCAAGAACAAATGGTTGAAATAATGATAGCATTTCTTACATATATTAAAAATAAAACAATTAAAAATGTCAAGTGTTTCTGTTTCAGCGTTTAAATCCACCACAAGCAATCTTATTGTTCCAACAACAAAAGGATGATGGTAATCTTGTAAGAATGTACAGGTGTAACCTGACATTGGTTAATGATTTTTATGGCTTTGTTTTGGAATGTATATCAGTTGTATACCTTTGATATGAGCAAGTAATGTTTTTGTCCTGCAATGGTTTTTATATATCAACATTGGATAATCGTACAACAGAAATCAGCAATTGCTCTCCTTTTTTATTTGTTTTTTTTACTCTAGACCCCTCTAGGAAGCATCAGGATCGTTCCTGCCACATCTCCAACTCCCTCCCAGCATACAACTTCACCCCCTCATTGTCATCATCAGCCACTATCATCGCTGTTGTTGTAATCATAATCTTACATATACATCTTCGCCCTGTTTGATCGCTAACGTTATCATCACCCATATACAATTTCACCATCTCTTGTCATTGGTGTTGTCATTGCCATTGCCATTGTCACCATCCTTGATGTCATCGTCGTCATCTTCATCATCCTCTCATTACTATCCCCAACATAAAACCTCCTTCCCACACAATATGATTGTCTTTAATTCTTCAAATTACCAACTTACTTTTTGTTCTCAATAAATAACGTGACCAATATTCAGATCTTTTGGAGATGGATTTATGTAAGTATAGTTTTATTGTTTCCGAGTCCTCTATGTCATTTTTCAATTTTTGAAAATGATTTGTTATTTAGCAAAGATCCAATGTTTTAAATCCTGACTCATCCCTAACCCTGAAAACCTATGGAACCCTTAAAATACCTTCATATAGACAGTCATAAAAAACTCCAAACAGACCAAACCTTTCCAGAATTCTCTTGTGTAAAAAACTAATGGCTGATTTGTAAGCAGTTTGTTTAGTATGTTACAAAGCATGGTATAATTACTACCCTAGGATTGTGCCAAATCACCAATTGTAAAAACAGATAGGAGAGGATTAAGTTGCTGGTAAGTCAGTTTCCAGCTCCAGGTATCTCATTCCCTGCCTGGAGATCCTATAACAGTGCAGATGTACGCTGAAGTAAACCATGTCAATCAAAACCTAATCTGGGATACCAAATATATACAACACCTAGAAAGTCTGCTCCCTCTGAATTGAATTTAGTGCAATGTATACTGTCAGGGACAGGGGTAAATCAAGGGCCAAGTGTTGTCATTTTCCTCTAGTTGTGTGACAAATCATCAACAGCTGAGGAGAGCGATAGCAGATTGAAGGGAAAAGGGACAAAGCTACAGAAAAATCACAGAAATAGAGAAATACCATAGCAATAGAAACAGGAAGCACCAAGAAACGCCTCTAAACGATGTGCCTTCTCACCATGAACATATATTTGACACACAATGTAAGGGAATGGACAGAATTGTGATGATGCTTCTATCACCGAGTTTGATACAGTAGATTTCACTTAATATCGCTTCTCACTTGTCAAGAGGAAAACATGATATCAACCGTAACTTGACATAAAGAGAAAACTTTTTTTCTGGCCTTTTCAGCTGTCAAAACATGGAAGTGACCAATTTAAATGTGGAAGTGACATGGTTTTACAAAAAATATTTAGTAAAGATATTTGTAACTGACACAGGTTTTTCTTTATTAACAGTGAAATAATCGTCATTCAGTTGTTAGGCCTACATAGATCGACCAGTTATTGTTGGCTATTAGTCTATAGCATGTAATATTGGTAGATATTTACCTTAATCTTTTTAATGCTTTTATATTAGGAATAACTTTGTAAATTCGATACTTCAATCATGCGCTGCAGAGTGATGAACAGTGAACTTTTTTAACACAAAGTTTCATTGGATGCATTGTCATTGCATACTTTTATTGACCAATCAGATGCCGTGAAACACTGGAAAAGAAACCTAGATGCATACGAGTCTAAACTGTGCTTACAATTTTTTTAAACAATAAGGATCCAAATAAAGATAACCTGCTTAGTACATTGATATATTCTGAAATATATACCCATAAAACATTAATAATCATTTAATAGGATATGCATTGTTAACAGGAATGAATCGTTCGATTTATTGATTATGACATATAGCTGCCCACGGCATGCTGGGGTCCACTTGTAGAAGTGTTGAATTTCCTCCGTTTTTATCGATTTTCCTGATTCAGTCAAAACTTATAAATACTTGGAATGAAATTTGTGTTTGAAAGTCTTATGTTTTATTTTATTTTCCACATATGTATTTACGTATTAATGCAAACATATCCGCCGGCAAATCAGATTCACAATTGTCGGTGCAGTCTCTGAAATTGAGATTTCTCTGTCATACCCTGGCAGTAAGGGAAGGTTCTATTAATGAATATGAAGACAGTTAGATCGACTGATGGAGAAACCTATGCACGGAAAGATGGATGGACAGAGAAAAATTTAGTAATCATGTATGGAAGGATAGACATATAGAAAAATTGTTTATAAACACAGTTGGAAAGATAAATGCAATGGCAAATCAATATGGACAGGTAGATGGATATAGGGACAGGTAGATGGACAGGTAGATGGACAGATGGACAGGTAGATGGACAGGTAGATGGACAGGAACTAGAACCAAAGACAAGCATTTCATAGGAAAACTCTAGACAGCCAGAAAGATGTACCAGAACAAAATAGACAGAAACTAATTAAGATACACCAAAACATATATTCAAAGCCAAATGGATGCAAGAGGAGAAGTTTAATAAGAAGTAATCAACTGTAACTATTACCTGAGAAAGACACTAGAATCCCAGCCAAACAACATGTGTATGAAAGAGGTTTGGATTGTGACTGAAGTGTGACCAGAGGGAAGGACTCCACAATGATGGAGTAGTGTAAACCTGGAGACTGATATCATTACACAGCGAGTTATGGCCCTGTGCAACCCCATGTCACTTCACCCTACCAACAATCACAAGTACCCCACTCCACACAACAACCCTACAGCCCTACTACAAAGTAACGGTACGAGTCACAAGTACCCCACTGGAGATCGACTTGCTGGAGGGCCCGCGGCCTCACAGCTATAAAAGCTTTTTCCTATTTTAAGGCAACAAATCTTATGTTTTGCTATGTTACCACATCAATTCCCCAAAAATTCCTCAAGCAAATGAGAATTCCACGAACAAAAGACATAATTTTGATGTAAAAGCACAATCAGTGCGTAGTTTAGAAGAAATGAGTTTTTTTTATATTGCCTCATCAATTTCCTGTGTATCTTCAAAAGATGATGATATTCTTGTTGAACAGAAAACACTGTGATGTTTGGGAGGTACCTCTTATATTGTTTCTCAAAAGTATGATGAATGATGTACTTTCTATTGGAGTGGTGGCAGAGCGTCAGTAACCAACAGTGTTATGATATAGGACTGAAATTACTGCACATGTTCCGCCAACACATGCAGACACACCACTATTGATGCCAACATCACTTAAGTGCCAGAAGAGATCCCTGCCTTACACTTTATTTATGTAGGTACAACCTAATAAACTAGACTCCAAAGGGAATCCCACAATGTGACACTTTATTTGGTCCTGAGGTCATCAATAGAGATCCTTGTCCCCATGTCCCTATGTTCCTATGTTCTGACAAAGCTTCCTCCAAGTAGGAATCCGTTCTTTTTACCTAAATTACTTTACTAGTGCTGTCACATCCCAATTTGATGTCTTGAAACAGATTCTTAGTCTTCACCTCAGAGCTTTTGTTTGGCCACAGTGTCTCTTTCTAGTGATCATGATCCTACAGAAGCCTAACCAAGACAGCCACACAGTGTCTCTGTCTAGTGATCATGATCCTACAGAAGCTTGGCCAGTGTCTGTCTAGTGATCCTGATCCTACAGAAGCGTAACCAAGACAGTGTCTCTGTCTAGTGATCATGATCCTACAGAAGCTTGGCCACAGTGTCTCTGTCTATTGATCATGATCCTACAGAAGCCTAACCAAGACAGTGTCTCTGTCTAGTGATCCTGATCCTACAGAAGCTTGGCCAGTGTCTCTGTCTAGTGATCCTGATCCTACAGAAGCCTAACCAAGACAGCCACAGTGTCTCTGTCTAGTGATCCTGATCCTACAGAAGCTTGGCCACAGTGTCTCTGTCTAATGATCATGATCCTACAGAAGCCTAACCAAGACCGTGTCTCTGTCTAGTGATCCTGATCCTACAGAAGCTTGGCCACAGTGTCTCTGTCTAGTGATCATGATCCTACAGAAGCCTAACCAAGACAGTGGCCTCTAATGCACAACAAATAATGCCCAAATATACTGGGAAATAGTTCCTTAATACGTCCGGGAATGTTATTCTTTCAGTAAGTGATTTCCTCAACAGTAAAGTTATCATCACTTTTGCCATTTTATTGTTTTTATTGCTGAACAACTGTAATGACATAGCTGCAAAATATAAAACTACAGTAAAACCTCCTTATACTGCCACCATTTGCTCAGAGAAAATCTGGCATTGTAAAGGGGTTTGGCAATAAATTAGCGAAGGGAAATAGATCAAGACATTCATAAGAGTAGGAGAAAAAGGGACATTGAAATATGCTGGCAGTAAACGAGGTGGCAAATAAAACGAAGGGCATTATATTGAGATTTTACTGTATTATATAAATACTTGTAGTCATATTATTTACTTAACCCTTTCACCCCTATGTAACTTTAGTAGACTCTACCATGCATTGATATGGAGGGGTCCATAATGGTCTACAGTGGTGAAAGGGTTAAGTGTTGACCCTGGGACCCTGAAATACAAATTTATCTTAGGTTTTCTCATACTTGACGCTGTATAAATTTTAATGAAAAACTCTTAAAAAATAGAGTCAGTAGAATCAGACAATGATCTGTAATGAGACAGGATGGGATGGGACTGGGCAGGATGAAATGGGACAGACAAGGGTAAATTGGTGGGGGCAAAAAAATGAAAAGATTGAAATGTGGACTTTTGTACAATTTAACATTTTAAATACACCTGAATTAATTGCCACTACAACAAAACCCAAATATATAGAAATCGTTCACATGAAATATTTCCTTTGTAATAGTAATTGTCCGACTCTTTTCGTTTCTGTTTTGTTGGACATGTTGGTTAACAATCCTTAAACTATACAAGTAGTACATATACCGCAGTACTTAAAATTCTCAGTTTTAAAGTGTTGCAACATTAGCGGATATATGCCTTTTCACATTCTCCCATTTTCTCAACACTGACCTAAAGCACCAAGAGTAACATTTGGTACAAACTGGCTTTCCAGAAAGTGATATCTGGTGGTATTTTTATTTATTCATTAAATAAATACTGATTAAAACTCTATTTTTTTTCTTTAAAATGGTATTACAGTGCATTGTTTTTAGAATGTACCTTTTTTTATAAACACTACAATGTTCCATTGTTCAGGGTGATGACAGAAATATTTGTGCTAATGTGGGCCAATGTACTATGGTCAACAATTCACCCAAGAAAGCGACCAGTCACATCTCATGACTTTACCTATCAAAGTTCACTAAAAGCAGCTGTTTAAAGAGTTTTACACAACTGACCCATGAAACCTGAAGAACTTCAGGGTCACTCCGTTTAAGAAACTTGTTAGACATTCAGCAAAGCAAGCAATTGGCCAAATACCATTGCTATAGGTGTCAAGATTTATTACAAGATGTATTTGACCCATGACCTAGAATGTGATTCAAAATGTTTTTTTTTAAAATACTGATAGCCCTTAAACCCTAGCAAGATATTTTGTACATGACATATCATGACTACAGACTTTCTGATTTTTGAGAATGATTTGAGAATCCCTTGCTGAATGATTTCAACACATGATATCCCTGTGACCTTGAATGTGGGTCAAGGTCATTTATGTACACAACAAACTTGATGGCACTTCAACCCAGCAAGCTACATAATAAATAGCATGACCCTTTGCCTCATTATAGTGAGATGAACTTGTTTAAAGTATGGTGTTGACAATGGACATTAGATGATGGACACAGCACCATAACATAAACTTACAAGTACTTTGTGCCAGATGAGCTGACAGACTTACAGATGCATGACAGTAACAATCAATAGTGACAGAACTCTGGATTATAATAATAATATACAACATTTGTTAAAGCGCCCTATTTAGCTAACATAAGCCACTCTAAAGCGCTTTACAGTACATAGATGTACAATTAACACAATAAGCATATACATTAATCAATGCAATTTTGAGGAATTCGGAGGAGCTGCCTTATCAGGCGCTAATTAGTCCTATGCCACCTGGCTAATATATCCCTATGTGTGTATGCCTGCGTGTGTGCTGGAGATGTAATGTGTTCTGTTTATAGTGCGACCGTGCTTCCAACGGCATCATTTATAGTGCCACCGTATTTGAATGCTACAGCACAGATACCGCAACATCCACTCCAGACCAATGTATACTCCACCTTGGTTGTTTGAGGAGAACGTACGACGACTTCGGGGATCGAACCCCGGCCGCCTGCGTGGAAGGCCGGAGTGTTAACCACTTGACCAACCCGCCCATGATTGATGCTACTCATACATGTATAAAGAAGATAAAAATTCAGCAAACGACATACAACTGAATTTAATTAGCACTCGAAACTGTTTGCATGTCGTTCAGAAATAAACTTACAGAAAATGTGATTCGGGAAAATAACCCCCGCGAATAAGTTATAGAAACAAAATTTACATCTGCGAAATCAAGAAACTATAGAGTAATCCTGCTTTTAATTTAATGTTTTAAAATGTAACTTTCCTTCTTAGCCTCATTTATGGCTTCCTCAGGTATTTTGTAATATTTACATGATGCTTGCCTTTTCCTGATTGATTTTGTTTGTAGATTTGACTGTCATGGTCTACAGCATCAGGCAGTAATTTGTTTTGTTCGATGCTTCGAAACAATCTATTCTTGTTGTTAAGTTGATATCTTCCTCTTCATGCTTAGCAGTCATCGTTCCTTTCAGTTGAACTTGAAAACACAAAACACGCAATGTATTTCACGATTGTAAAGGCTAACGTAAAGGACTACTTCTGGTATATGTATCTCAGTGACAAGTATATAAGATACCTAGGCGGACAGCGAGGACTACGCTAAGGACGTCGTACCGTGGACCGAAGTAGCTGCGACAGTCTGTCCGCATCTGAGGATATATCCGACCTCAGAGCGTGCCCTCAGGATGAGCAGGACTTTCGAATCTCAGAGGGCCTGATAAGCGGTAACCTACCCTCACACGTCGACCAAACCTTCAACCAACCAACCAACCAAGTACATACATGTAAGATACCAATCTTAGTACAAGGTTTAATGACGTAGGCATGGTTTCTAACTCAGCTGGCCGTTGTTTCTAATCTAGCCTCTGCGTATTGGCTAGATTAAAAGTATGCCATCTTTAGAAACATATAAACACAAGTCCATCCAAACAACACATTGATTTAAACGACCAAGGTTTCACCGTTATACCAACTCTTACCTCTTCTCGTTCTGTGAATAATTTCACCTCAAAGATTTCCATTTTCTGCTCTTTTCGTCGATATTTCCTGGAAAACAAATTAAGCTCTGTAATGAATGGCTGCACTTTCAAATCATTCAACTATTATGCAATTGCATATTCTGTAATTAAAGGCGCGTTCCGAAATAATATCAGTCATTGACAATTCCAATGCCCGATCTAAATCGAATCCTAGAAAATTATCAAACATCAACTTTTCCTTTTATTTTCTAATGCATCTTGATTACTTCCGGTTTAGTGACATACCACGCGAATGTTACTGGGGCCATCGAAAGGGTTTTGTGTATAGATTATTTATACTATTATGCAACGAAAAATGGTCGTTTCTTTGTGGAATATTGAATATATAAAAGACAGAAATTACCACATGCTTCTAAACTGTCTTCACTTGTGAAGGAGTCACTTAAACAAACCTAACACAAATCTTGGTAATTAGTTTTAAAGTCTTCGGTAAGATTATGAAGTATTGCTTTTTATGTTGAGGTTTCCTTTATATCAGAGGAAAAGAGATCTTTTGAGCCACAATGTGACCTACTCATAAAAAACAACACCAAATATAATACCGACACGTAGTTAAGATTGAGACAATATGATGTTAACTTTGAGATTAATTGATTTTCAGATTGAATCTCTTGTATTGATATATATTACAATAGCTTGTGTACGGAAGCTTTCATCAATATCTTTTGACTCTGTCAGTATTGTTTGTACCTCTCTGCACGTGAGCGCGAGATAAGTGCGTGTATGTTAAGTGTGTAATTTAATGCTGTAATTAAGAACTAAAGGATATTAATTTGTTTTTTGATTCTCGTCGCAGTAATTAATTCCCAGCAATCACCAAAGTCTCTCAGACTGTGTTCATTGTTCCAGTCGCTAAGACTACAACAGTTATGTGACATCGCAGAAATTAAGCTGTGTAGTAGTATGATAGTACGGCAGTTTTTTATAGCCTAGCTCAATTGTGATTGGTTAAGATATCTAGCAATAACTGAGGATAATCAGGGACAATAGATATGGCGTCGAAGGTTTCGTGATGATGAGGTCGCAGATTTACAGATATGATTTGAAAAAGTATATTTTGCAAAGAACTATAGAAGCCTTTTTTATGGTTCCATATTTTTTTTGTATAATTACTAAACTTTGCAAATTTGCGTGATTTAGTTTTTCGCGGATAGAGCGTGTACGGTAAGGATGGACTAAATCCGTACTTATATAAATAACATTTCCTGATAATATGACAAATATCATTTTTCATTCATTTCAATTTTTATGATATCAATGAAATTCATTCTGATGTTAGAAGAGCAAAACACCTGTAAGGTGCAGTACAATTCATTTTTGGCTTATTGTACCAAATTTAAAAGGTGTAACCACGTGTGTGTGCGTCATGTTCATCTTTTAAGATACATGTGGTAGACTCTGCTGGTTATTTTTTAGTCCCCGATGTTTGCTGTTACGTTAATTATGGCCACAGTTTTTTTCTTTCGAGTAGAGCCATGGTTCCTAATATACCCACTTAACAGATTATTTGATTTGAAATTAACCAGTTCTCTTCTAAATAATTAAATTAAGGGGTTTTGCGCATCTGCCCTTCTGTTACAACAGTTATTTAGACAATTTGGATTTCCAACTTTTCGGCCCGCAGCATCACCGATGAGTACTATTAGGTCTAAACAGCTGTTCCATTCATTCTTGGTACGCATGCACTGAATCCATTACCAGATTGTATAGGTGCAATCACCTGTGTCTGTGTGTTATATATCTCGATCGTTAAGTGTTATGAAA
>JAUMHH010153004.1:0-18981 GCA_032359455.1 Chlamys rubida | reverse complement strand
ACACATACCTCATAAAACCCTGCCTGTAGGCCCCATATGGACACATACCTCATAAAACCCTGCCTGTAGGCCCCATATGGACACATACCTCATAAAACCCTGCCTGTAGGCCCCATATGGACACATACCTCATAAAACCCTGCCTGTAGGCCCCATATGGACACATACCTCATAAAACCCTGCCTGTAGGCCCCATACCTCATAAAACCCTGCCTGTAGGCCCCCAAAGAACACATACCTCATCAAACACAGCCCTAAGTCCTTGTATTGACTTTGCCACGGGTAGACTGGTCTCCTTGGCATAAACCTCTTCATTTTTTTCTGCCATCACATTAACTATCTCCTCCGTTTTCTTCACTTGGTCTGGCGTCATTGCTTTCTGTGAAACAAATTTAATGCTCAGTTATGAATAAATACAAAATATTTCTGTTAATCTTGTATTAAAATACTTTTCCAAGATCTCAGATTTTAGTGATCATCTGTCTGATCAGTACAAACAATAGTGTCAACAGCGACGCGATGGACAAAGACAATAAGTATGTGTATACTGTTATGTGGTACAAAGACAATAAGTATGTGTATACTGTTATGTGGTATGCACAAGGATTATTTAAGAAAATTTAGCTGATATTGTGTCGAAACTTTTTTGTCTTATTCTGTGCAATTTTCTCCTTGCTTAAGAACATATCTTACCTTGGCAGTGAAGTCAAATCTTAGCCTATCAGGGGCAACCAAAGATCCTTTTTGATCAGCGGTCTGCAACACTGCTCGGAGGCCAAAGTTCAACATGTGAGTCCCCGTATGGTTTTTCATCACAGCCATTCTGTGACTCTGTAAGTAATACATGATAGAATCAAGCTTGAATACTCAACAATTTGTTTTGTGCAAAGCTGAAAAAAAGTGAGATACTAGAACACATAAAATACACACTTTGTAATGACAAAGTTGTTCTAAAGACATGAGGCTCAGGGGCTTTAATAGCTCATCTGGAAGTTTCTTTCAGTTAAAAACCTGGTGAATACCATTCAGAAATATCAGCAGTAACAAGAACTAAGTCTCAAGGGGCAGGCAAGACACTGATGACATGAATGCATTTTTTTCTTCACTCCCTGCAATTTCATATATGGTTGTATGGCTGGGATCTCATTTCTATTTTACAACCTAGGAAGCAAGTCCCAAAGTATGAGACCAGGCCCTGGACCAATCCTAGTACCAAGAGTACGCATACATGGTTATAGGTTGGGAATTTCAGCAGTTTTCATGTCATAACACAAGGATTAAGTATTCAGGGGCAAGGCCGGACCCTGGTGCCAAGCCTAGTATTATGAGTGTATTCATCTCCTCCATGGGGTCAGAGCAGGAATCTACATTCTACAGGAGTGTAATAACAGAGCTATTCTGTGTTTAGCAATACCTCGTCAATGGAGAGCTGGACAGTGTCCCCAACCTTGAGAGTCCCAACAATCACGCCTATGTGTAGGACGTAACCTCCGCGCACCTGCACATTCCGTACTTGAAACTCTGTATCCTACAGGTAATTAAGAAATAACCATTACTTCAACAGACGCCCAAGTGGCTTTAACATTTACATGAGTTTCATGGACTGATTAAAAACACAAAAATATGAACAGACAATGAAAAAGGCACTACGTACAATAGTGGCTTTCTCAATAATGTTTACATCAATCCAATCATACTGAAAATAACAGTACTAATATTTGGTCAAACATTATATTTAGGTTTCAGCATAATTCTCGCAGTAGTATTTGAAATACCCAGTCAGTAAAACAATAATAGCAAAGTTGGATTTCAAGTAAAAAATAACAAAAATTGGTCTTGACCAAATAAGGATCATTTCCATTGAATTTTAAGGAAATCAGTTCAGTAGAATTTAAAACATTTTTTCAAGATGATGTATATTGTAGTTGAATAGAATTTGTCAGAACCACGCAATGATCATTCCCATAAAAGTTTTGGCCTTATTATAATTCAGTAGAATTTCAGGCTACTAGACCAACTAAGTCTTGATCAAACACCCTGATTATATTGCACCTTGAGAGAAGTGCACAGATTATCCATGATGCACCAAAACTGCAATCTTTGTGACACATTAAAGTACACCTGAGTGATTTCCAAAAATGTATTCTACATACATATTTTTCTTTAAAATTAGGAATAATGGGAGGTTATTTCCTTGGAGAAGTACAGATTCAAAACCAAAATCCTATTATTCTCTTTGATATTATATCTATATTCTCAGCCAAAAATCCTACCTCTTCATTCTTTTTGACTAGGAATCCCTGGTCATATGTCTGTCCACCTTGTTCAGCATAGAAACTTGTACGGTCCAGAAGAATACCACATTCCCTTCCCGATGTTACCTCGTCAACGAACTGTTTACTGTGACGGATAGCCAACACCTTACCCATTGTAGAGTCAAACTCTGAGACAAAATAATTGTTATTTTATTATCATGCTGATTGGAAATCGTGAAATCACTGCATGTAGGATGTTATCATCCAAACTTAATGGAAATATTAATAGATTTGTTACAATTTTTGTACAAAAAAATAATTATAAAAGTATTTTTATTACAGTAGCTTATATTAAAATGTATATTATAATGGAGGACTTTAAAATGTAAAAAAAAAATTTAAACCGATTCTCCAATCATCTTCAAACAAATTTAATTATGAATTCTATGAAAACACTTTTATAGATCTGATTAGGGAATTAACTTTCACCACAACCATTCTACATTTGATACAGCAAAAGTTGGACATACTGTAGTTTCCCTCCTCATCAGCGGTGTAGTTGTACTTGGGCGAGTCATCAGTTGGGGACAGACCCTTCTTCTGTAGATCACTAATGGCGTGTACATCCAGATTGATCTGGTCATCAACAGTACCACTTGATCCCTGGGACTTCAACTGTAGGACAAACTCAACATCAGTACTACACACCAAAGGTCACATCAGTGTGACACACCAAAGGTCACATCAGTGTTACACACAAAGGTCACATCAGTGTTACACACAAAGGTCACATCAGTGTTACACACAAAAGGTCACATCAGTGTTACACACCAAAGGTCACATCAGTGTTACACACCAAAGGTCACATCAGTGTTACACACTTAAAGTCACTCAAAGGTCATATCAGTATCTACACACAGAAGATTATCCATGGTGTCACATCATTATCTACATATAGAAGCTTTTGGCTAAATTACAACTAAAACATGTATCAATATAGATCAGAAGTAAGATTATATATAAAACACATTCCATGAGAAATTACATGTATTATATTCAATTGTAAATACATAATTTTTTCATGTATGTTGTAAATGTTTCTCCTCCATCACAGGGAAAAAATGTCCTAGGAAACTGAATAGTTTTCTATTCTCTCACATTTATAACAAATGAATATGACCCAAACCTGAGCTGCTTTCTTGCACTCCTTATAAGCAGCCATGTCAACCATCAGTCCTTTCTCTTCTGCCATTAACTGGGTCAAATCCACAGGGAATCCATAGGTATCGTACAGACGCCAAGCAACCTCCCCTGTTACCAAGTAAACACATCATAGGTATTGTACAGTTGCTAAGTTACCACCCGTCACCAAGTAAACACATCATAGGTATTGTACAGTTGCAAAGTAACCTCTCCTGTTACCAAGTAAACACATCATACGTATTGTACAGTTGCTAAGTAATCTCTCCTGTTACGTATACCAAGTAAACACATCATACGTATTGTACAGTTGCTAAGCAAAAGCCAATGTTACTAAGTAAACACATCAAAGATATCACAAAGACGCTAATTTATAATATGATAGAAATCTATATCGAGGACAGGAGAAATATTAACAATATGTGGTTCATAAAAATTGCCTCCATACCTGGCACTCCCCCTAGTCTTTATACCTGCCACTCCCCCTAGTCTTTATACATGCCACTCCCCCTAGTCTCTATCAATTTATAGCTGGAATAGCCACACGAACACATCACATGAGGAATACTAAGTCTATAGGAAGCCAATCAACTAGGAATTTCTGTTTTATTTGAATAGTAGTTTATCGACTTTTCCCTTGTTACCAAAGACACACACCTGGCAAGGTTTTGGTGTCCCCGAGTTTGCCTATAGTTCTCTCCAACAGTTTCCGACCACGTGACAAGGTCTTCAAGAACTGCTGCTCCTCCTCGTTAATTATATTCTTTAACTGAAAATATATGCAAAGAACTCTACAATAATCCAAGACATAAAAATGTTTCATAAATCAACATTATTAAAACTGTCTCTTGATACTCATATAGTCATATGACAATTGTGTGGTGAGTGCATATATCACTCAAACACAGTAAGCCAACACTTCCATATTTTTCTATCTTCATCAGCTCTGTATTACCACAATAAAACCTACCAAATCAAGTTATGAGTTGTGAGGCGATAACTCTGGTGTACTGATATCATTACCATCAATATAAAAGTCTATTGGAACTTACAAACTCTATAAAATGCTAGTTTGCATTAATGTTGATACAGATATAAACTGAAGCAGATTTAAAATACGGGGTACATAATATCATAGAAAACTTGTTTGATAAATTCAGTACTGATTCAAATCTAAAATGTCTATATTATGTATGTTTGTTCAATAAGTAGAACCACCATCTCCAAGGAAGGGTCAGTCGTATAACATTAGGAGTCATAATAGTGTTGACGTTAGAATCAGGCCATGGCATTTATAGCTGATATGAATGCTATCTGAATTTGGTAGTGTTACATATGCGTCATACAGAGCTCATAAGTAACAACTACACAACAATTACACCCACTCAGGGTGAAGACATTACCTCTTCTGGATCTTTTGTCACTTCAGGGAATGCATCTCCCTAGAAACATAAATATGTACATATCAATCAATTATTTTTTTTATTAGATGCAAGTATACTTCAATTTAAATCAAGATATTGTTTTACAGTATAAAAGTAATGCCCTAACAAGATTATAGAAGAATATACAGTACTTATACAATATATCTCCCTGCATTTATATCAACATTATATATTTTACAACAATTATGATACAATTATTCAACTCATATTAATCACTCTTGTTGACCCAGATGTTAATGTATGTTTCCTACTCCCATAACATGAGAGGCCGCTGGTCGGCCTTTTTTCTATCGGATATGATTTTGCCGACTGCGACGGCGCCTGTCAAAAGTTTTTCACCGTGTAAAACCTCTAACATTGTTGGAGTAGTATGTTTCTCTGCATTTGAAAAGGAGACATTATAACCAGTCAGAAAGCTTGAAATAACATGTTAAGTATAGTCTTTAAGTGCAGAATCATGGAAGTCTGTCATCACAAACTGGGGTCCAGCCACATCTCCTAGAGACGTTTTGATGTGTTGTGTTAATAGAAACAAAGATACCAGATTCTGATAAAAGATGTTATAAGAGACCTTAGTTCATTGATTTTGTCTTCATCATTGTCTCCTATCTAAACAGTTATTGTGGATTCTGTAACACTTACCAATAGTACAACCACAGTGTCTATGAGGGAAGCAAACATGCCAGGTTTAGCACCAAGTTTCTCTGTGGCATATCTCACAGCCCTCCTCAAAATTCTTCTTAGAACGTAACTATAGAAAAATAACATTACAGATACATTGATGAAATTTCCATATGAAAAGAATCTGTTTGTTATATATATGCACAAACAGATTCTTACTTCACTGAAAGGATTTTAATTTGGTAAATTTACCAATACGACAGATTAAGACAGATGCTTATTTGAACTGCAAATTATTTACATGTAATAAGTTGATCATCTAAATGCTCTTACAAATGAGCTAACAAACAATTTAAAATCAAATGATGAAATTGTATTTTTCTGTGCCCCCAAAAATAATTGTGTTTCTTGGAATAGTAACAAAATAGGCAATTTATTTTATAAAAGGAATTCAAGATATTAATGCATTTTTTACTTCAGAAGGTAGAGGAATACCTACCCCCTGCCAACATTATCTGGTCTGCCGCCATCAGACAGTGCAATGGTGATGGTACGTGCATGGTCAGCAAGTACCCTGTAGGCCATGTCTACCCCATCAACATCTTCCTTACCCACATGGCCGGTGTAGGTACGGGCCCCAGTGGCCTGTAAACATAGATAGCATTGATAGATACTAAACTTTCCTAACAAAGTCAGTGTACATAGCTATGAATCCCAGGAGCTCGTAACCATGGAAACCAAACATTGAATAATATTTGGTTTTTCCTACATGAACTGTGTGTGTAGCTATAAATCCCAGTAGCTTGTGACCATAAATGACAAACATTGACCAATACTGGGCCTTAAACATATGGCAAGTACACCAATCCAAGTAGTTTGTATTTGTACATGCCAAATACTGACCAACGCCAACATAACCAGTGTAGCTCTATGCATCCGAGTAGCCTGTAACCATGACAACTCATCACCTAATTTTACCTTATGGAAAATGTAATGTCTTTTTACATTGTTGATTCATGCTAGTGTTTTAACAGTCTATAAGGAAAAGTTTCCAGATTAAAATACTTGCTGGCCTTATCAATCTCTATTATTTTCTCATCAATCCTTTAAGATCCCACTTTCAACATATTGGTATCAATGAAAGTACTGTATATCTCTATTCATATATATAAATTTTCTGGATTAGCCCTTTGAGAATTATATATAATATCTTCACTGGTAAAAATTGTTGTATGTCTGTGAATTAGGAAAAAGTATTCACCTTTTGGATGGCATCAAAGATGGGCATGAAGAGGTCTGTGTCGTAGTTGGAAGTCTTGCCCTGCATTACGGACACCAGTCTCTCCAGTCCCATACCACAGTCACAATGCTTGTTAGGTAGTTCATGTAGTGTACGGTCTGTATCCCTGAACCAACATTACCAATATTACAACTTTGCCTCGAAATGATCTTTCAGTGTTGGTTAATAAAATACACATCTACCACAAAATTGATACCTTATTTTATAATATATGAAGCTAAAATGTAAATGCCTTTGATCAGAAAGTTTCAATTTCAGGTAAAAAAAGGGTCAGAACTGTTTTAAATATATCTGTTATATTTGTAATATTTTTATGTGTATGCTTGGTATAATGAAGTGATGAATAATCTTCAGAACATTTTTACAATATTCTAAACACAGGAAAGTCAATTTGTCTACCTTTACATACCTGTGGTACTATTTCTAAAATAAATCTCCAAATAAAATGTCACTCATATGAATATCAACAAACCTGTTAAACTGCATGAAGACAAGGTTCCACACCTCCAGGACATCAGGATCATCAATGTTGACAAGGTGTTTGGCATCACGACCGCCAATTCTGTCAAAATGGATCTCCGTACATGGTCCACAGGGGCCTGTCTCACCCATCTCCCAGAAGTTGTCTCCCATATCAAATGGCAGTACTCTATCTTCCGAAACTCTACAAACAATATCAATTGTATAATAATTAAAAATATTAAAATTAACAGCAAGAGTTCAAGATCCCTTCGAACACATTACCACGAATATTGGTAAATATCTACTTGAAACCTTTTCCCTTATCATTGCCAAACATCACTGTTTCAAGTTTTATTTATGTGACATCTTCAATGTGATATCACCATCTCGTGACATTATGTATATTGTTCTTACATCACAGTGGGTAATTTTACACAGGAGATACTGTATACCAGGAAACTTTCGCCGCAGTTTAACTTTCGCCTTCCACTCTGAGGGCAAAGTTAACATGACGGCGAAAAATTTCAAAAGAATTAACACTTACGACGGCACATGTTTTGTCACTATTTCCTCTACACTGAGGCTTGACTCAGGTATCGTATGTGATGCCATTGGGGTCCAGTGTGTCCGGCGGTGTAGGGCGAATAAGGACTCTGCCGGTGAAGGGCGAAAGTTTAACAGGGCGAAAGTTTCCCGGTATACAGTAATACGTGAAAACTAGTCAGTACGTAACACAGTAATCAAGGTAATTTAGACATCTTATCTATGGTAGTCAAATACTGCAGGATTACCTATTTCATGAAAACTTATTTTGTATTTGTTTACAAGAAGTTTCATATTACTTTAACTATATATGGCTAATAGCATGTAATAAATTAGTGCTTTATTTCATATACACAAACAATATTCAACACAAATGTATGTACCATATAACTAATGATCATGCATAATATAATTAAGTTAAGTACAATTATGTAAGTTATACTATGAAAGTCACAGGTCACATAGTAACTTCTATTTGAACAGACCAAAAGCCATTTTTAACCAGCCATCTTTTGTAAAATAACATATGAGATATATAAGAAAAATGTGAATTAAATAGGCAAAAACCAGTCATTTTGGTCTGCTGCCTGTTCTTAATGAAAATCCTCAAGTCCAGTCAAGTAAATTTGATGACCAGAAAAATAGTACAGATAGACCACATCCTTGACAGCTTGCTGTAACAGTGAGTATACGTACTGAACTGATACTGGTTCCCTACCCAAATAGACTTTGTGTGTAACAAAGACCATACAACTGCTGCATACCTCACGGGTCTTTGGCAATTAGGCCAGACAAAAAAATATATGTGTTTCCTGTAACAGGTGGGTAGGTAACAAATTTTATTTTAACAAATAATTTTATATGGTTTATATAGGAGAGTGACCTTGACTTTAACAGTGCTTTTTTGAAAATTGCCTTCAAAGAGTTTAGGGTAGGCACAAAACATTAGGGTAGGTAGGGTTACCGTAAACACCAAACATTTTTTGCTTGGCCTTATTGTATCATGGGGAACTTTTGCCTTACTCTTTTAAAATCCATATTGGCCTAGTGTTAACTTCTGTTTATGTGTCTATGTATATAGGTTTAAATTGCTAGGTACATTCATATCTTGTTCATTTTAAATTTCCCCAGATGTTCTTTTTGAGTGATTCCAAATTACACATAAAAAACAACATCATTTTCAGTACAAGTAACATAAATTTTGTTTATCTGGTCTAAATTTAAGGAAAATACAGCAATCCCAAATCAATAAAGCAGGATTTTTGGCATATACCCGTAAATTAATTTATAAATATGAATGTACTGTCAACATTTGAATATGAATAGAAGGAATGGTTTGTGTAATTTAATATATATCAATTTGATCAAATTAAATATTATTACTATTGGAATGAATGAGAATGAAAGAGTGAATGATTTGGAGTTTGAGAGAAGAAATGAAAAAGAAAAAGTGGGCCTCCTGCGTGAGGCTACATCATGTAAGAGGGATGAGCCCGTGGCACCCCAACCCTGGCATCCCTCCCAAAAGATGCTGGGGAAACAAAATCTAATTTAAAGATAAAAAAAATATCCCTTAATGTAATTGCTATGTTTAGTATTCTGTAAACTATTATTCGCTGTTTTCATGACTTTGCCCTTATTATGGTCGCCGAAATGGCAAAATTTAAAGTGAAGTGAAAATTTTCCAAGTACCCCATTTTATTATCCTCAGCTATTCACTCCGGGAAAACTACATACATGCTAATTTATATAAATATTTTCCTCTGATAGTGGAGTATACAGTAGTATTATATCCTTACACCTGTAAAGTGTATGTAGTCAATGTACACAAGCTTAATACAGAATCCCTACCCAACCACCCAACGGGAAATCTTTCAAATCTATGCAGTAAAGACTGACAACTATTCCAGTCCTGGGTGCCTACCCCAGGTTTATCCATATGTCCCGAGTGTCGTTGTCTGGGGCAAGTCCCATGGCTTCATTTCCTCCAAAGTAGGTGACATACAGCCTTTCCTTGGGCATCTTAATTCTGTCCACCAACAGCTCCCAGGCAAAGCGGCAGCAGTCTTTCTGTAAGTTAGGTCATAACATATGCTTATTTAATATATCATTACATTTCATGAAAAAAAACCTGGACAGAAGTTGTCATAATATATGGTACACATGCTTGTTTGAGACTACTTGATTTCAATTTTGAACTGTACAACAAATAAATTTGTATATAACATATCTGCATAATTTGACATAATTTCAAAGTCATATGACCATATTTTACTAAATATGGATCCTGGGCACTCAGCACTTTGATACAATTGGAATGATTGCAAAATATAATTCTCAAAAAGTGACCAGAACAAAGATTTTTTTATTTAAGTCAGTAAAATATGACAAACAGATGGACTGTTCAGACCAGAAGGATAGACAAGGTTACTTTTTAGTTTAGCTGACTTACATAGTATACAAGATTCACTCCAACTTAGTAGTCTACCCTAAAGTAAACTAATATGTCACACAAACAACCTCATTTGTTTTGGTTTATATGTCCTTGCAGCAGCCAAGGTCACATGAAGATGGTATCCATGGAAAATGGAGTCACTCGAGGGCCAGTTTAAAGTGTCATCACATGGAAATGTTAGAACCAGCTACTTCGACACTTCACAAAGTCACATTACCGGTATATAGAACATGGGTTCACAAGTCTGCACTATGACCTGTTCTTATGTTCAAAGTGTTTTTAAGGTATAGCCCACCTGTGCAATGTTCAGGTACATAGAGTACAGTATATAAGGTCTTTGGTGTCACGTCTGCTTGTAACTTGGGTGATCATGATCCCTAAATAAATTTTGACTGGCCTGTTACCAATATAAGATGGTAATTGGAGCTAATTTGTAGGTCAACCTCAATATCCAGGGGATACGCTTACTTACGCTCTCTACACCCTTGGAATATGTCATAGCAAAATTGAAGGCACGAAGATAGCTGTTTGATTGGTCTCAGGAAAAAAATACTGACCAATTGCTAGGCTGATACCTGTCCTTTCAAGATCACAAAGGAGATGTATATCAAAGGATCGAACTAGTCTTCTTGTCTCATCAACAAGGTGGTGCACACTGAGCCTTCAATTTTGCTATGACATATTCCAGGGGTGTAGAGAGTGAAAGTGAGCGTAACCTCTGGATATCGAGGGTGGCCAAGCCTACGAAAAAACTTCGAAGTTACTCTAAGCTAGAAAAAAACACTAGGAGATACTCGATCAATATATAAAAATATTTGATTACTTCGGAACTCTCCGTCGTGATTATGACTGACGCAATGCATTCGGCTTATCTCGGCTGATTCCGGTACCCTTCATCAATACGGTACGGAATCTGCCGAGATGTGACAAGTGTGATGCATTGATACCACCAGAGACGTATAATATACGTCTCTGATACCATATATACCTTTAACGATCACTGTCCCATTACACTGTTTCCCCTATATACAGTAACTTAACTTCCGTTTGGATAGAAACGTAGACAAAGTTTTGGCAGTACGCTTCCGATGGCCAGGTAGCTCAATCGGTGAGAGCGATCAAAAACAATTTGTAGTCCGGGTTTCGAATCCCGGTCTAGCCCCACCGAATGTTTACACTCAAAAAACACTATTTTTGATTATATTTTGTTCATTTCAATTGTATTATTTCTCATAAAATTCCCGTAAGGTATGGTTTTCTTTTCATAAATAATTTATCAAAAATATAGCCATATATATTCTTAATTTGAAGAACTAGATTGGATCACACCGGAAGCAGATCTATATCACGTGGCGAGTATTGACCAATCATTTGACTAATTACGTACATATGGGATAAGGCGGTATGGAAATTGGTCAGACAAATCCCAGACGACCAGTCCACCGCGTCATAATTCCCAGTTACGGCACGGCAGACATCTTTGTACACGGGACGCTGTTGGCCACTTGGTACGGTTACGGGGTGGGAGGGTCAACTCGACGATCTAAGATAAGGGAGATGTGAAGAGCTCGTCAATTATTTAATTATCTTACTAATGGTTTCATCGAAATCAATTATTTACACTACGTTACAGATAGATAATTACATAAACCCTATTACTGAAATTGAGTCCGTCATGTTTTCTCTTTGTAAGGCTTTATAACAAATCAAGATTTGACAATCTTCAGATCTTGCACCGTCTTTTACCAAGCATCACCCCCGATACTCCAGGGGTTACTCTCTGTACAAGAGCGTAAGTGAGTATAACCCCTGGAGTATCGAGGATGGCCATGCATAGGATTTGACCAAAAAAGTTTTCGTAAGTATATGTAAATACTTTCTATATATATCGATTTGTACTGCACAATCATAACTCCTAATAAACACCTTTTAAAATAATAAACAACTAAAGCATATACTTACATTTTGGTATACAAACTCAAAATTCAGTACATTTTTTCTGAAAAAAACCGTTTGTCGGTTGATCGGACAGACTTTCTTATTCTTGAAATAACACGGAAACATCACAAGACACACATAAATCTGACAGGGGAACGCGCAGCTTTGATTCCCCCCAAAAAAAGATGTAGAAGAAAGTAAAAGATCACAAAACATGATATTTCATTTCCAATTACGGATTCCGACTTTGGGACGTACATTTTTCTTACGAAGGGACATATTTTGTTTCGGTTTTCGTGACGTATGCCGCTATTTTTATCACTGTGAAAATTCTAATAAAATGCCAGCCGGGAAGTGTCTATTAAAATACACTGCTAAGGACTATCACTGCGATCGAAGCTTTAATAAAGTTAGTTTTAGAAAATGTATCTGTTCCAATTGGTTGAAACTATTCATGTTCTAGTTCGCTCCTCTTAAACGAACATAAATTATTTATCATATAAACTCAAACTCATTACTGGGAGTTCGTCCGCCTAGCTAAACGAGGACGTACATTTATTCACTTTATACAATGTTAAATCGAAATTTCAAACAGCAAGTCCCGAACTTTATATTCCTCTCTGTCTTCATCTCCATCTGGTTTTGAACTGTTAAGAAGATTCTGCAATCACAAAATGAAAGACACAGAAACATGCATTTCCGAAAAGGGGCAGGTCCATGGGAAAGTCCGTATCGTTCAATTGCTAGGCAGACACAAACACCTGTACGTGTCATCACTGTCCTAAACTCACCTATCGCACGTGCCTGTAATGTGGCACGTGCTGAACTCTGACCCGGGCTTTTCCATGCACTCATTTACATAACTACGATAAATGTATTTAGCGTACGAATTACAGAGTAATGTTGTGTTGTGAGTTTTTGCTTTTTAAAATAAGAAATGAAACTACGCACTTGTTTTGTCTGTCTTTTGAAATTCAATTATTAGGAATAACCAGTGCCGGTATTCATGAAACAAGTCTCATTTTAAAACCCAATCGGTAACTGTCGGCACTTTCCGTAAGCGAGAAAATACAATAATATTTTTTGTTTACGGAAAGTGCCGGCGGTTCCCGATTGGTTAAAACCCAGACTTTGTGAAACAAAATCACATAATTTAGCCAAAAAAAAAAATTGAAAGAAGTTAGGAGATACTAATAGCCGAATACCGTTTTCAGTGTCTAGACTTGACGTTTTGGCCATTTGACATAATTAATGCAATTAACAAGAATGTTTGTTTGAGTACAGAATTCTTGCTTGAGCATGAAAACGGTTTCGTAAATACGGACCTATGATTATATTTGAGACTTATACGGTACATACCGAAGAAACATCGTAAAAACTTCATGGATTATGCAAATCACACACAGATGTTTCGGCATATGTTTATATATATACGTAATATTCCCCCCCCCCCAAAAAAATAAATAAAAATAAATAAAACAAACAATAAAAAAAATACAACTTTGACCACATTTTTCAGAACAGAAAGAGTGTTGTTTTTTGCAATTTAACCGATGATGAAAATAGTCTAAACCATCCTCGATATCCAGGGGTTACGCTCGCCTACGCTCTCTGCACCCCTTGAATAGCAAAATTGAAGGCACAAAGACAGCTGTTTGATTGGTATCAGGTAAAAAAAAAGCCTGACCAATCGCTAGGCTGATACCTATGGAAACGTATTTGGACGATAACGCATCAATATCGCCTTCTTTCTTGTTTTAATGACAAGTCGTAATGACCAAGTCGACATGGTGTTACAACTTTTGATACAGGCGACTTAATCAAGTCGTCTTTACATTTGTATCAGTACAAGTCGAGTTTCCTGCAGTGTAACTATACGAATGTCGAGACGGTAAATGTCGACATGACGTAAATCACAAGAGACAAGTCGTACAAGACACGTCGCGAAAGTGCAAAATGGCTCGCCATGTCGCGTTGTTTAAGTCCTTTAGACTATGTTTTATCACAACAAAAGAAGGTCCAAATACGTTTCCATAGATACCAGTCCTTTAAGATTACATAGGGGCGACACCCGACTTCAAAGTCAATCAATTTTTACCGTTACGCGACCGCGAGATCCTTTTGATGTACATCAAAGGATCGAACTAGTATTCTTGTCTTATCAACAAGGTGGTACACACTGAGCCTTCAATTTTGCTATGACGTATTTAACTGAAAACTGAAACTGAAGGGGTGCAGAGCGCGTAAGTGAGCGTTACCCCTGGATATCGAGGATGAGTCTAAACAGATCTAGAATTAAATTGTCTTTTTAAGGTCAAATGAGTTTCAATTTGCATATCTTTTTTATATTGTTTCTTTGAAAGCGGGAACTATGTTTCGGATTTAGAAAATAAAATTTAAATTGATATTAAGGATTAAGGACAGGTCGAAATAGATTTTACAACAATTTGACGACGATGATAAAATACAGTTTAAAAAAACGATATTTTATTTTTTAAAAGTATTTAAACCACCTCCAAGTTTCGTGGCCAAAAAAATGAAATAAAACATGAAAATGGAGCTATTTCGACAGTGTCCATATATTTTTGTACCAAAACTATAATCATCGTATATTTACAATACATGATTTCACAAATACGTTGGTAATTGACATATATGTGTATCATACGAAATTATATTAATTTCAGCCTTAAATCAAAACAAGGTCCTGCCGCGCGGACGTCTGAACGTAAAATGTACGCGTGCATCGTATTACAGATTGACAAGAAGTGTAGTGATTTCAACTAATTCCAACGGTGTTCTCTCGTTTATTATATAAACCCGTAGATTGGGGGACGGTCAGAGAGAATTAATTTCCGATTATCAGCCGATAAGAAGCCTCTCCGCCTACTTAACCACTATTTACACAAGCACATATGGTATGTTGAAAGTATAGCGCCGCAGAATTATTTATTTAGCGATAATGCGTGCTGATTGGTTAATTACCTCAGACCGACTCCGATAACGAGGCATTTGATTGGCCGCTGCAGTCTTTTGCTTATATAAATATTACTTTCGCCAGTCCGCGTCGTGCCATGACCTCGACAGAAGTTTGCAAACATTTGAACATGTTAATGATATTTTTATACAAACAGACACCGTTTTGGGAGGAAAAACTTCCGAACACCCACCTTGTGAATTAACACGTGTCGAGGATTTATTTTTATAGAGAGGAAGTGTTTTTAATCACTTTTCTGTGTAGATTTGTTTTATTCTTGAGTGATTTTTTCTTACCCGAAGATTACCAACAGACATCTCAATGGCGATGCAAGTGGAATTTTCGCCAGCTGCAATCGGAGACTTTCTTCACGAATAACATAATGTCTATTTTTCAAACTTAAATACCGCGGTTAGGAAGAAGAAAGAAATTTGTGAATTTTAATCGGATGAAGTGTGTTTGGCAACTGAAATCTGAGGATGGAAAATTGTGCAGAACACTGATGGGTTGAATGTGGATGTATAATATTTGGTTCAAAAAAAAAGAAGAAGAAAGAGAGTTAGGAGAAACACGCGCACGGTACTATCACAGGAAATCACAACTCTTTATATTTTTGGTGAGTTTTAGAAATATGAGACGCGAACAAAATATTATGAAGAATGTGAACCAATCGTCACCAGGAAAACATTTCATCATGGACTGATATTTCTTAATGAAAGTTAACAGATGTTAAAAAAGAATACGATTTGCGAAAGACAACTGTATTACATACACAAAGTAGATTGCTGAAATTTGGTGAAAAACTCCCATGCGTCTTTCATGAATTAGGGTCACACTGCTGTTTAAAATCACGAAATAAAACAACTGGAAAATACCCGAACAACTGTGATTTGACATTTCATAAGGTCGTGGACTCTTGGACTCGAGAAATATAATTATACCGAGTGCTCAAAAGTAATAATAATGGATTTTTCGTTGATATTGAAGGACCCTTAAACAAGCGAATAGTGTTAAGAAGTCAGTTTCATCAATTTTATTGATTAATTGAGAAGAAGAAGAAGAAGAAGAAGAAGAAGAAGAAGAAGAAACAAAAGAGGACATAAACATGTTTGGACAGATGTATCCTCAAAAACTCTCCTCTTCCTCATCATCGTCATCGTCGTTTTTTATCCGGGATATTTTGGGATCGGAAGTCGGGACTTCAAATCCAACACAGCCAGGGAGATTCTACTCCGAGACAGACCATACACTGATGGGTGTGTCCCAACCCTACCTGAACCCACCCTACCAGTCCGGTGGCCTCGGGACACCGACCACGCCCACTTTAGGGATGTCCCCGTACCAGGCCAGTTTCTTCACTGCTATGCACAGAGGTAAGAATAAAAGAAATGCTAAAAATGGATTCCATCAGATGCTATTTTTTTTAATAACAGATGCTGTTACTTATTAAAGAAAACAAAAACCGCTTTGATCTTTCCCTAGTTCAGTTTTTAACAAAAAGTTATATACACTGGTCTTTGGTTGTTATTTTTCTCAAACAGTTCGATTCAGTGTTAGAATAGTTCCCCTTGCATCTCCCCTCATAGGAGGTAAATGAAATATTTGAAGGCATATATTTTTTTTTATTTTTTTTTCTCTTCAATTACACAATAAATTTTGTTCAGATTTACGATGCTATATTTCTCATCATAATTCGTATTATAGAATCTATTCATAAACAATTCATAAAAATAAAAACGCAACATTTAATTTAATCAATGTCTTTATCATTCAATTCAAATGTACATACCTAAGCTTTGTAGAATTCATTAACAAACTTCCATAAATCGAACTTCGAAGATTCGAATTTTTCGATGTGTCGATCTAACTACAAAGTCCGGATTTTTTTTCCATATACAATTTTTGAATTACACCACTGATATTCCATTTATGAATCGAACTTTTATGAGTCGAATTTCTCGCTATTTCGAACTATAATCAAGGTCCGACCATTTGGAAAACCTATAAACTTATAAATCGAAGTTAAATACTTACCTGTACCGGAGAAAACTGAAATATTAGGGTTCATTTTAACACTTAAACATGGAGACTACAGTGTATAAATACATGAAACATATTTTGTTCTAGTAACATTAACCCAGTATCTATAAATGTCACATTAAAATATATTGTCTTATATTTTGTCATTTAACAATCACATTCGCTTTTATGCGGTATATACACAGGACCTCAAAGATGTTCGAAGTTCAACATTCGTGAGTCGAAGTCTCGATGTTTCGTAGTTCAACATTCGTGAGTCGAAGTCTCGATGTTTCGAAGTTCAACATTCGTGAGTCGAAGTCTCGATGTTTCGAAGTTCAACATCCGTGAGTCGAAGTCTCGATGTTTCGAAGTTTTCCCGGTGGTTCGAAACATCGAAGTTTGACGTATTCCTATTTTAGATTTAATGAAAGGGAATGGTACTTCTTTGTTTTATTATTCAGAAAAAGTGAAATATTCTTTTCAAAGTTTTGATATTCCTGGGAAGTCCTTTACTTATGTCTTACATGTTAAAATAACTGATTTATCAAATTTAATTTTGTTTTCAAAAAAACATTGCTTGATTTAACAAATATTCAGCTACAATCAGTCTGAGAAATATATTCGGATTTTGTTTATGAATATGTATATATAGATTCAAAATGTGCGTTATGTATTTATTCATTTATGCATTTTAATATTCAGAGATACAGATTACAATATTTTCATTGATACCTTGGATATTTGCAAACGATTATATTTGTTACAAAATACATGTAAGATGACGTTTCCCAAATTGGTGCACGGACAGAAAAGTTTCCAGATAGAACTTTGAGATTTTTTGCGTTATTTCTACCAAATAGTTTTGCATTATGTGATTCGTGTTAGGCTGCACGAAAACGTCCAATTATAATATACACTTTTTTGTTTGTTTACATTTACAATATAATATAAAGAAATACATAATTGTTGAGATATGATTCGGTAACCTCTAATTTGGCATGTCGGAAAAATAGGGCAAAAAAACTGCCAATAACCTTTTGAGCATTGCCAAACAGAAGTATTACAATACAATAACGTGTATTGCGGCACAGCCACTCTAATCTATAAACCGTCTGCTATACGGAAATCCTGATATGCCAGTTAAATATAATGGGAATATTTTTCGACTGTGTCCAACATTTCATCAACCAGTCGAAGCGATTTTAAGTTTGAAGTTCTCAATTTTGATTACACGTATACTTACATGTGGTACATAATGGGACTTAACTGGTACGGCCCCTGTATGTCACGACACGTCAGTATGGATATATATATATACAAACCGTCATAGTCTTGTTTGATGATACTTTAGATATTTCAAATTACACCAGGTTGCTGTTCACCACTGGATGTCGGAATACTCGGGGGTCGGCATGGAAAGTCTTCATTATATGCAATTCATTTGTGTGTTGAATACCTCAGTGACATGTACAGTCCTCGACATGTGTCCATATCCAAAATATACTCCAACCAGTTTTTCCTCCCATAAGCAGTAAACGTACTCCCCTATATATTTTACCCCCAACAACACTTTAAACCCTTTAGCACCTCTTTCCCTTCTTCCTCCCCCATCCCCTCCTCTTCCATATACTTATATCTATATGTATAATATTAGTCAGCGCCGTCCAATTGCCGTTTTAGGACTCGCACAACTAAATCATTTACTATATGTTATTACCAAACATTTTAGCTAATAACTTTAATATTTGAAGTTCAAAACTAGT
>JAUMHH010152993.1:0-11852 GCA_032359455.1 Chlamys rubida | reverse complement strand
AATCCCCTTATCTATTGCTGTTCTTTCCATGTTGTCTCCCTTGTAATCCCCTTATCTATTGCTGTTCTTTCCATGTTTTCTCTCTTGTAATCCCCTTATCTATTGCTGTTCTTTCCATGTTTTCTCTCTTGTAATCCCCTTATCTATTGCTGTACTTTCCATGTTGTCTCTCTTGTAATCCCCTTATCTATTGCTGTTCCTCCCATGTTGTCTCTCTTGACACCCATCATCACGTGACCTACAATTGTGGGAACGCACAACGTTACACGATGTGTGGTGTGCGCGCGATGTGCGCACGGAGTGTGCACGATGTATGCACGATGTGCAAACGATTGAAATCTGAACGATTATTGATTGCGCACATTTGTGCGGACGATGTACGAACGTTGTTCGATGACAATCGTGGTTGGTGTAAATTGAGAAATGTCTTAACAATAAATACGGCCTCGTGTTTAAACATATAAAATTGATTTTTAAGTATATTTCTATATTCTAGCTACATACATCAGCTGATCTTTTTAACTATTTTTTCTTAATTTAGAAATTATGTTTTCGGTGTTTTTTAAGCGAGCCAAATCGACACATGCAAAATAGCACATACACGTATTGACACGGTCACGTATACAGATAAACATAGCCACTTAATTTTCCACACCCCGGGCACTTACGTAACTCGCCAAGGTGTGAAAATCCAGGTGATGGGGTGCTATAGACCAAAACGAATGCAAATAACAAATACTTAACTTCCAGTTGTGCTTTCATAACGGTCATACGGTATCACATATCAACTCTCTTTGAAAGGCACGGGTCAGGTAGAACTCCGGTCAATCATAAAAATGTTATTTACATGATCTGTTGCCTGGAAGCTAAACCCATTCTTAATAGTCTAACGGTTGCTGTAATGCTGTGTAACACGCATTATAAAATTAAAAATAATCCTAATTAATTTGATGAGCAATGTATATATACCGTGATCCTTATTCCATACGAGGGCTCCGGATTTGTTTTTCATTCCGTAATATTGATCAACCAATTCTACCAAATCGCTCTTTGTGCGGAGAGAAGCGCACAACGGGGCGAACGATTGTTAAATCGCACAGTTGTGCGCACCATGTGTGGACGATGTGCGGACGGTGTGTGCACGATGTATGCACGATGTGCCCACGCTTTTTCTGGTGCGTTGTGCGGTCCCACAACAGTACATATGTTTCAAGTATTTTAACCCAAAACAAACAAGATGTTTTAACTTCTACAAACTGTTTGCGTTATCAAGACAATCAGACAGTCGGTAATTTCATCAAAGTCCTCTCCGAATACAACGACCTTTGATGAAAGTTGAAAGGTTTTAACATCCAAACTAATCCTAGGACAGTTCAAATATGTATATAGATTACGCATATACAAGTTCCCATCATATTGGTAACATGAGGATAGCTGGGGAGAAATCTTTTGAAATGTTCTATTGATCATTTGATATTATTTGCTATTAACATTTGCACACGTTTGATGTTGCGGAACACGTGATTCCAGAACAACAATATGAAATATACAGGATATTTACTTACTAAACATCTGTTTGTTTCCTAGCATTGATTTTATTTAACACGCCATCATTTTATAGAATAATTATCATCAATTATATCGCGCAGGCCGGTTTAACTATACTAGTCATCTCCAAAGTTAAACCACTCATTTATGTTGATAATTGTTGCCAACATTATGTAACAAATATTTCAAACGTTCACGGAAAAAAAGCACTTTGAATGTATTTCATTAATAAGTTTTGAAACGAGCAGCATATTTGAATAAAAACATTAGATGCGACAAATATAACAAATAATCCCTATATTCCTTTTACAATTGATTACCAGTTTTGTACTCTCTTTAATACAATAAAAAGATCCATTGTAGGTAAAATATTGGTGACAATCAAAAGTGGTTGTTCCATGATATAATGTTATTTTAATTAGAATTGATTTCTAGAAATATATACATCGGTGTCCAATGACTTTGTATTTTATGTCTTAAAGACATACAAAATGATGTAACAGCTACCGTGATACCGACAATAATCACAGGATATATACCACGGCGATACAATTACATTAACCCAAACAACTACCACAGGATATATACAACGATATTTCAATCACTATAACACAACAATAGTTGCAGGATTGTTTCACGATGTAACAACCTTGGTGATAAAAACTGATCACAGGCCATGTATCACAATGTTACAATATTGTAGCACCACACTTATTACAGGGCATCTAACAAAATGTTAAAAATAGTGTAGCACCTACAATGATCACAGGGTCTATATCCCAATGCTACAATATTGCAGCACCAACGATGGTCACAGTCCATGTAACACAATGTTACAATATTGTAGCACCAACAATGATCACAGGTCATGTATCACAATGTATCACAATGCTACAATAGTGTAGCACCAACAATGATCACAGGCAATGTATCACAATGTTACAATATTATAGCACCAACAATGATCACAGGCCATGTATCACAATGTATCACAATGTTACAATATTATAGCACCAACAATGATCACAGGCAATGTATCAAAATGTTACAATATTATAGCACCAACAATGATCACAGGCAATGTATCACAATGTTACAATATTATAGCACCAACAATGATCACCAAATGGTATCACGATGCTTAACCACAATGGCATCAAAAATGAATACCCGATATGTACATAATGATTTTAAATACACTGTGATGCAAATAAAGATTATAGAATAATATAACAATGTTATAGACACTGCAAAGTCAACAACGATTACAGAGTATTTATATTGATGTTTTCCCGCTGTATTAAACACAATGAGCACGGGCTGATGCCACAATGTTACAGCCACCGTGTAAAAAACAATTACCACAGACTTTATATAACAATAGTACAACCACTATTTTGTCATGGATGAATGTAGGGTATACTTCACAAATTGGAAATACCTTAATTTGTCCACACCAATATACACGAAAACAATATTGGTCGAACTTCGTTTTATCGTTTAGACCAACAGCCATCTTCGAGACCATCGGTTCATCTCTTGCAGGTATGGAATGATTTTATTCCAAAGGGGAATATCGAGATATGTTTACACATATATTACTGCGTTCCTCCTTCTGGATCGATATTGAAATATGGAGAGGATATCGAGATATCTGAATTGAAATTTAACTATAAATATTCATTGAACACGCAAATAATTCATTTTGAATATATAACACTGCAGTATCAGTGTGATCAGTGAGTCTACCAGATGGCTCCTGATGTCGTCGGTAGGCGGAGCTAGTAGTTCGACTTATCGTGCTCGCTTGTCTATCCTATTACTTCCAAGTGCTTTGGTGCGGTATAACGTTATAACCCTATCCTAGTATCTCATGTTAGACAAAGAATACAAATTGATTTCAATGTCAGAATGTTTTTTAATGTATGTGTACACTCGCAAGTATTTATTTTAATACAGTATTGACACATTCCCATCTGTTCCTGCGCATTATATACAAATCAGATACGCGACTGTCGTGGGCGCTTGTTTGTCTTCCGCTGGACACGTGCTGGTGTGTTCGCTTGTGTTTTCCCTGGACAGAACTTGCTATGGATGTTTACGTGTTTTCCAATGGACACTGGCTGATGTTGGCGCTTGCGTTGTGTTCCATTACACATTGATGAGGGTCACTATGTGCACTTCCCACTGAACGCTGAATGGTGTAAACATTTGAATTCAATAGTTTTACCTTTTTTAAAACATATTTGTGAAACGCTAGTGGACCCCTCGCTCACCCGGAATGTGTTGTAGAATAGGACCCTATCATCGGTACGTGTTTTATTCTTTTTTATTTTTTTCCTTGTACGCCTAATTTAAGCCATGATAAAATAGGAAAACAAAATATATAAGTACACCTGATCTATATAACGGCGTGTTTGATTGAATTATTTTGATCAAATGATGAGGAAATAAACACCATGTGCCCTTCATGCGCTCAAGATACCCAGGTCTTATATCTCTTATTTGAAGCCTCTTTAGGAAACGAGTGAGAGTTACAAAACCTAAGTTCCGAATGACAACAACAGACGACAACACGGGTGCAGAAGCCTGGTCATCTTTGTGTTGTGTTATTGTTCCATTTTGATATAATAAGACATACATTGCACTTGTTGTAGTGAAACACGATTATTATTTTCCCTACTGAAAAAGCAATAAATATATTAAAAAAAAGCATAGGTTGACTGTGTTCGAGAGCCTGTGTGGTATACACTGGTTACATTAATGTCGGCTCGCTTGTTGCTAAATGCTCACCCCTGTTTCATTTTCCAATTTGGAATCCTGTCTTCGTTCCCGTTACCGTTTTTATAACCTGTACACAAATCTCACTCCATACGACAACTTTTTATATACACAAATAAGTACAGAAAACAATACATTGCTCGAACTTAAATATAT
This sequence comes from Chlamys rubida, assembly GCA_032359455.1. Taxonomy (NCBI): domain Eukaryota; kingdom Metazoa; phylum Mollusca; class Bivalvia; order Pectinida; family Pectinidae; genus Chlamys; species Chlamys rubida. The sequence continues at coordinate 7,367 of JAUMHH010152993.1, read as the reverse complement.
ATTTATTTGTGTACTATAAGTTGTTATATTATGCAAAATGGATTTAATATTATTTAGCATGCATGTAATGTAAGAAATATAAATTATTTAAAATAATACTCGTACTTATAATCAATAGTCCTCTTTTATCACAAGGAGAACCTTCAAATTCTTATATAGAAGAACACTGGATAAACAGAAAGACAATAATGTGAAAACGTGGTCGTAGATTGACTGACACAGACACTTTACACGTAAAGAACGAGAAAGATAGATATATGACTTCCGGATGTACATATGTACTTTGTATGACTGGAGTTATAGCCAGGATTAAAAGGTTCGACAATAAAAAATGGTATTCCTCACGTTTGCCCAAGAGAGGCATTCTCTAAGCCGCAATACATTACATGAAATAATAGCTTAGGTATATGTTAAAGCCAAAAGTTGTAATAAAGCGTTTTATCAACACTTCTCCTCTTTGATATTTTCTACATTTATTCGAAACATTTTAGACATCGATTTTCAATCTTTTGACCTTTCGTAAAACTAATCAATCCTTAAAGGACAGAATTGACTTTACTCATCGACTGATGAAATGTTTAAATATGTTTTTGGAAAATGGCGTCAGGAAACAGCGTTGATAATGATGAGTATCCAAACTTGTGTATTTGATACCACCCAGAGAACACCGAAGTATGAACAAAACCGTAAATCGAGCATAGTTTTAGGGTCAAGAAATACAAGATTAAACATTTGGGTGTTATTTTTACTTTGGATTTCAAACTGCTTATTCATTTCTGTGAATCTTATTATCCAACACGTTTTATACCTTAGCAAAAATATCTCCCTTTGACTTCGGCCGTCCGACTCTTTAAGTACACCTCTGTATGACCATGAATTCCAACATGCATACATTCCAACAATCTACCTAAATACGACAGTTATTGGCTGCAATATCAATTCATAAAGAGTCGCATTATCCTAATAAAGCATAACGAATAATGTCCGAGCACAAATCTTCCAAAGTGTATATCGTTTGTGTAAGACTTATAGAGAAGTATTATATCAAAGTATATATCGTTTGATGAATGTGTTTTGGGTGCTATCTTCATAAAGCCGGAGCAAGACTTGCAGTTTGCTGCGCTCATTTGACCGTGTTACATACTACCTTTCTCATGACCACCATAAACAAAACAATATATAACGACCTTCCTCAGGGTCTCATAGATGATGCTCTTGAATGGGATATTACGTTAATATGACAGTGAAAAAGTGTTTTACAAAATGTCTTTAGTGGATATTTGATGTTGAAAAACAGTATTTCACGTAACGACTGAACCACAAATAGTATTACTTATTCAAACCCAATACAGTATACATACAGAATATAGCACCATCTTATAGAATTAAATTGGTTAATACAGTGACAATGGTAGTTTTAAACGTATATGTCATGAAATCTTAACTAGGAGTCTGTGTCCCCTATCTGTTGATAGTCTAATTTTTAACATATTTGAATAATACAACATTGCTGACATGTATAAACATACGTAGGTGTAAATGTCTCAGACATTTAAAATGAAAATTATTTTGCGCGAAACGCTGGAAGAGCCAAATCTGGCACAACTCCTTCACTGATTGATCACCCATTTTAGTAGTGAATTATTTTTAATTTTGATTGTGAAGTCACAAGGTTGAAGACATGCTACATCTGTACATGATCTCGTGACTTAATAATGCAATAATTATTTTACTTCATTTTTTTAGTCAGACGACGCCATATTATAGCTATGAAGTTTGACAAAAATCGTTCATTTTCGCCATAAACCAAACATGTTCTGGATGTTGGATTCAGAGTAATGCTAACTAAAATTCTTCCATTATTGGTTTTACATGTGTTAGACTTATAGAGAAGTATTATATCAATCTATACATGTACTGTACTGCGTTAGTTTCCTATATCATATTTTGTTTTATGTTTAGGCGATATTCAGTGACCTTATTGCAATCCTTTCATGCACTGATAAACATACTTTACAAAGTTCAACATTGTAAATATTTTTGTTATAATATTTACTGATTTTGTTGTTGTAGGGTGGGGATACTGGTGGGTCTGCTGTTTATACTAATGGTGATCGTCATACAGTTACAGTATTATTCAATTTCTGGATCTCCACGAGGAAAACACTGGGAACATTTTATTTGGCAACCAGATAGCATAAACAACGAAGGACATGGTAAAGAAAAACGGCACATCGCCTTCTTGAAAGTACATAAGGCAGCAAGTTCAACAGCCCAAAACATCTTCCTTCGATTTGCCAGGCACAGGGATTTATTAGTGGTCATGCCTCATGTCCCTAAATTTTTCTATCCAAACATCATTAGTACTGGAACGTCAGTGACTTCAACGAATATTCTTCCGCCTCCGTCAAATAGATCCTATGAAATCCTCTGCTGTCATGTTATATACGACAGAGTAGCATTTGAGAAAGTTATGCCGAATGACACTGTCTATATTGGGATAATACGAGAACCCTTCGAACATTTTATATCGATTCTGAATTATTTCCGGCCTGGAGAGGTATTAAAAATTAATGATACTTTACCGGTGTCGAAATTTTTACGGAAACCGACTCGTTACACAAAACTGACCTCAAATAGTTACGTGAATAGCAGAATGGCAAGAGAGTTCGGCTTCCCGTCGGATCTTTTTGAAACTCGAAACGAAACTGGAATACAAGGTTATTTAGAGAAATTAGAATCTGAGTTTGAATTGGTTATCATAGTGGAACTTTTTGACGAATCTATAGTATTAATGCGTCGACTTCTCAATTGGAGAATGTCTGATATATTATATGTAAAGAAAAATGTAAAAAACAAATTGTACGAGAAAATTAAGTTCACTGTCGGCGATGTTGACCTATATAAACAATGGTCAGTGCTTGATTACGCTCTGTACGATCATTTTTATCGACGGCTTCAAAACCAGATTCGTATGCAAGGTCCTGATTTCTTTGAGGAACTACTTTATTTTAAGCGCCTGCGGCGTGATATGGAGTTGTATTGTAATCCGATGCCGGGGGTAAAAATGCCAGCTGTGTATCATTTCGTCGCCTCAAGATGGAGTCCCGCTTTCACCATCACTGAAGAAGATTGTCATTACATGCATATTGGGGAAACAGCTTTCATTAAAGAGATACGTCTACAGCAATACGGGTTTTTCAACGACAGACCGGAAAAAGTACCACAAAAACAAACCGTGAAGACCAAATAATGTGAAGCAATGCATGAATATTTAGTGTTAAACCATAGCGGGTTACCTTTTCACAAACTGTTACCTTTACAAAGAGTATTGACAGTGTAATATCAATCATTAAAGGAAATGGGAGTGAGTGTTAACGTCTGTGAAGTGGACACGAAAAACAATTGTCCCGTGGTGAACGAGAACAATTGTCCCATAGTGAACGAGAACAATTGTCCCATGCTGAACAAGAGCAATTGTCCCATAGTGAACGAGAACAATTGTCCCATAGTGAACGAGAACAATTGTCCCATAGTGAACAACGAGAACAATTGTCCCATGGTGAATGAGAGCAATTTTCGATATAAAATATAAAAGGTATATAAATAACTACTGTGGTCGTTTATGCATTTTTTTTGGTTTCAAAACACTATACGTTTACGTACATATCGAAACAAAATATTGAAGTAAAGATGATTGATTGCATTTTATATCCACTTTCAGCATAAATCTAATTTTATAGAATGTTTAAGCGATTGAGATCAAGTATTGAGAATGAAAATCGGTCACAAGTCGGATAATTTGTTTCTCGCATAACTTAAAGGGTTTGACGTCACGCTGCTTGATGTCATTTGAAGCTATAAAATTATCCAGAAAATATACTATGGGCAGGAAATAAACGTTGCAGTTATGGAAGAAAATATAGATATAGCGTATATAGTAACTTTACCACAGTGCTTTGTTTCCAATGTCATGGTAAGTTTATCCGAGAGTTTGTCACATCAGTAAATACTGTTGATGTTATATCGAAATCACAAATTCCACGCCGTGCTAATTGATCTTTTACACATTAAATGTAAAAACAGTACTGTTGTATACGTCAGTAAACAGACACATTCATAATAATATATGGTAAAGACATATCACGGTAGTGATCCCTCACCAGATCCTGGTATATGAACGTTATCTGGGACCACGATTTCTGTCCCCGTTGTTCTCTGTGAATTATTTTGACTGTTTAAAAGATTATTGCCAACTTCAGGCTTAATATCAAAAACGACCTGCGGTGATGTTAGTCTGAACTTGTGGAACTCCTTGTAGAAAGTCACGAAATACAGCACAATGCAAATAGCTATCAGCCATTCGGAAATCGTAGCCACCAGGTGTTCTGCGTATCCCTAAATGAAACAAAAATACGGAATTAATTGTGAATGCAAGTATATTAATCGGTATTTACTATACAATGCAAAATCAATTGATTGCATTTATCCTTAAAAAGTAGGAATACATTTTAGTCAAGTTTTGAGATAGTTTAAAATAACCTTAACTACCAATAGACCAATTGATATAGTATAAAATTCGTTTTACTTAATTTGGTAGACAGCACAAGGCTTAGATGTTGAAAGCATTGTATCAATATGAATAAAGTTAATATGTTATTCCATCTTATGGTAATACGTCCTATCCAAAAGGTCCGAACAAATGACCATGTTAATTATCTGATGTAAATAGTAATTCGGCTATGATAAATTTAAGGCCCAAATAAAAAGACCAAATTAATTAATGCAAAGTGCATGTTTCGCAGTAATGTGAAGCAGCAGTTGGGAAGAGAATTGCAAAGCACATTACAGTATATCTAGCATTGTGAATTCCTAAAAGCAGATAAAGATAACATTATTGAGTTTCCCTAGCATAATATGTACTGAAAGCAGATCATGATGTACACATACTCATTGTTATTGCAAATAGTGTCGATCTAAAACAACAATTTATTTGACATACATTCAAACATGTGTATATTCAAATGTAGAGGAGATTTATATTCTTGTCAGTGATATGTTTCAATTTTTATAAACTAATTGTTTAATTAATATACTGTTGTACATTGTACGGAGTATTCTAGAGATCCTTGAGTAGCTACGCGTACTAGTTTCCTCCGTCTTAGATAGCAATGCCAACAACACCAAATAAGGTACTGAGTAACTACGTGTACTAGTTTCCTCCGTCTTAGATAGCAATGCCAACAACACAAAACAAGGCACTAAAGCTTCAGTATCCTGCAATTATAACATGTTAAGCAATGTTTCTGTATTTATAGGTCATCACAACAGCAACATATAAGAAACAATATTTAGATGTAAATTGAAATGATATAACGAAAATGAATATATGCGTATCGAATAGTTTATATAAAAGAATTATTTTAAAACGCACACAGTATCACATCACACTAATAAATATTTGGCATTGAAATAGAAAACAAATTCAACATGAGAGCATATCAATCACCAGGACAACACCAAACTTACCGGTTCGGACGGTTTCCATTTCATGTGATATATATGATTACCTATACCACTTGACTCAGTACCTGAAAAAGCTTGTTACAGAGTCAAGGTACAACAGCATATTGTATAAATATTGCTCAGAGTGATATTGAAGCCAAATGCCGAACATAGGACATTAAGGTGCAGACGTTTCCAGTCAAAGCAGATTTTATCGATGTTTGATGGTGAGTGCAAGGGAGGTAATCAATATGAATGCTGGGGGCTTATTGCTGTGATACGTGTAAACAGACGTCAACAACTACCCGTACAAAACAAACTGAGACAGGAAATCAAAAGGAAATACAATGTGAGCTAACCCTTAGTATCTGACGACAAAACCAATACCAAGACGTGTAAACAGACGTCAGGAAGGAAAGGAACTAAAACACAATAACAACTTCCCGTACCAAAAACCCCGAGACAGTAAATCAAAAGGAAATACAATGTGAACTCACCCTAAGTATCTGACGACAAAACCAATACAAAATTCTCCAGAAAGATTTTCGTGTTCTGCACTTCCTGTGACCCCCAATATATCTTTTCTATTTCACATCTAAATGTCTACATATTCCATATTTGTTATTGATAATGCTTTCAGTTCTAAAACTGTCCATATAGTTTTTGACTATAGTAGCAAGACACACCCTTTCATGCTCATCTTAAACAACGGCTGTCACATCAGTCCATCCCAACACGGAAAAGCACACACAAAGACAATAAGTATATTTTCCACAACTGCCATATATCTTATAACAAACCATTTCTGTAGGGCTTGGAAATTATCATAGTGAAAAAGTCTTATGTACGTTTCAGCAAAAATATCATTTGTAGTCTGTTGAAATGAACCGGCACTGATAATATGAAACAGCTCAAAGCAGCCACTTCCCACGTACTGTGTAGTATATTGATATCAATATAACTAGCACTAATAAACAGAACATCACGATTTCTATAGCGCATATGGTTTTCTAAAAGAGACTCTCCAACACAATATAATGGCTGGCTAAACATTTTCATTTAAAGCAGGAAAAGATATTAGGTTCTAGCAATGCATTATAAGCATATAGCATAGTGGTTAAAAAAAACAGAGGGAGTCGTCGTTATGTCAGTCTTCAAAAATGCAAAATACCACTTTTCAATATTATTTGTACACGTCATCATGATATTCATTAGTCATCTATAGTTATAATACAAGTACCAGTTAGCTATGTACCTATATCAGTCATCTATATACGTATAATGACAGTTATACATATACTTCATTATCATTATATTTATCATCATACCAGTCATCATTATACTTATCATCATACCAGTCATCATTATTCTTTTTATCAAACCAGTCATCATTATTCTTTTCATCATACCAGTCATTATTATTCTTTTCATCATCATACCAGTCATCATTATTCTTTTCATCAAACCAGTCATCATTATTCTTTTCATCATACTACTCATCATTATTCTTTTCATCAAACCAGTCATCATTCTTTTCATCATACCAGTCATCATTATACTTTTCATCAAACCAGTCATCATTATTCTTTTCATCAAACCAGTCATCAATATTCTTTTCGTCATACCAGTCATCATTATTCTTTTCATCATACCAGTCATCATTATACTCTTCATCAAACCAGTCATCATTATTCTTTTCATCAAACCTGTCATCAATATTCTTTTCATCATACCAGTCATCATTATACTTATCATCATACCAGTCATCATTATACTTATCATCAAACCAGTCATCATTATACTTATCATCAAACCAGTCATCATTATACTTATCATCAAACCAGTCATCATTATACTTATCA
>JAUMHH010152982.1:0-18983 GCA_032359455.1 Chlamys rubida | reverse complement strand
TTACAATGAAATCCGTATGTTGCAATACCTGATATACTGAAATCTACCATGTGAACATGAATGTGTAATAGCTGCTGTTCATGTCTCATTGAGTATATTTAGTCTCTGTACTGAACCAAGCATTCACCAAGATTGATTTCTGGTGATATATTAATCAAAAGATTAATTAAAATTTTGAAGGAAAAATGTAATGGTGTAAAAACTTGGAAATGGGACACTGGTGAGCTGAATTGCTTTCGCACAGATTTAGCAAAACATATTATACATGTCATATTTTTCAATATGGATTGTGGAATAAACTGTTTTTAAAAGTCACTATTGTCTAATTTTAATAAGACTGTATTCTACATGTGTATATTATCAATATGTATAATTCCTGTAAGTTTGGTTGAAAACCAGATATAATTATGCAGTATTAGTATAATTTGATGCAGTAATTTCTAAATTATGACTTATGCAATTATCAATACGATATTGTAAAGCACTACATGTTTATAGTCATAATTTCTCCTGAAGACCTGTAAAACAGCGAAAGGCCTTGAGAATCTGTCTTCTTGCAATTTTTTCATTTTCATGTTTTTCCTGTCACACGGATTCCAATCAAATTTTTATATTAGACATAATTATATTTTTTTTATTTTTTTTTTCAAATCATTAAATTTATTTTTCCTTTTTACAGGTGAATGTTCTAGGTCATGGATATTTATGCAGAAAGCCTTATATATATGTAAGAAGACTCCAAGAAAGAAAAAAACTCTGGACAATTTAATGTGAAAAAAATACATTGGTCCTGTAAATGTGTTAGTAATGTGATACATAAAATTCATACGACAATGTACATAATCCAAAAACAAATATTCTATCTTAATTTCTTATTCTGTATTATGTTTCAAAAATGTGATTTGAATAAAATCAATGTAAGTTTTAAAATGTGTTTTATTCATTTTTTTCTTTCCTGTTATAAAAAGACTAAAATACATTGTCATAAGTTAACTTGGTAAATATTAATTACTTTCCAAGAATTTATTTCTCTATGAATTTTCTCTCTGGAATTCTGGTTCAGATTTATAATCAGAATCTGATATTACACTTGTAGTTTATTCTCAAATTCAATATACATTGTATGTTTTCTTGTGTTATGAATGAAAGTCCACAGAACTACATTGTAATATAAGATTCCAAAATCTGCATGTCTCCCCTTGAATCAGCTTCACTATCACATGTACATTTCTAATTTTTTAGTTCTGGAAACTTGTATCGCGGAAACGACATATTCCGCTCGTAGAGTCTGTACCGGGTTTTAAACTCGATTATCTATGTTACGATACATCTACAGCAATAATTAGATGTTGACTCGGTAAAACTAGCAAATATTTGTTCAATGTGAGTTTTATATACCGACCTGCATATACAGAAGCTACACAACAAACAGTGAAATCAAGCACATCACGTTTGGAATGGTGTGCTAGCATTGTATACGGAAATATAATTTCTTTATAATACCGTACCCGGAGGCGGTCCAAAGATCCGGAATACGGATAGGAACTTCGAAATATTGATTTTTATTTATTTTCCTAGCATTAATGCTACTTTATTTTAACATATATCAAATATAAGTGTGGGGACACGATAGAGAATCCATATTTGTTAAGGTATGGATAATAATATGACATATTTTTTGCCTTTTACCCATTAAAATAGGAATAGGTAAAATGGGGTGGGGGAACGGAGTTCTAACTTCAAGTTAGCAAAATTGCAAAATTTTCACCGAGAACCCCACATTTTGTTATGCTTACCGAAAAGCATATATACTTGGCTGTCTTCTGTAAAAGTGGTATAAAATTGACATGGGTTTTGATAGAATTTTTGCTTGTTTTTAATGCGCTTGTTCTATGTAAATTTGTTAAAAATTGCATTTGAAGAGAAGGATGGCCACTAAAAATGCATAAATTTAGCAAGTATAATTGTTTTTGGTTTATTTTCGCTTTTGATAGTACATCCCATTATGTTGTAAAAATAATCAACTTGGTGGTAACTTAAGTTTTGTAAAAACGTGTTTTTACTTAATTTTCATAATTTGGGGGAACATTTCAGAAAAGTGGCTACCTCTCAGCTCAAATATCTCAAAAAGTAAAACTAGAACCCCCTTTTTTCTTTTCATAAATGGGATCTACGTAAAAAATGCAAGAAAATAAGCATAATTAGAAAAGAATTACATGGGTTTTCCCAAAAGGATGGACCCACCTTAACTCATTCATCCCTGAAATTTAAAAGTACTTGTGCCAGATTGTTAATTTTCTTGTGCTTAATCTTGTTTTTATGAGTCGAATATCTTAAGGTTATTTCCAAGGTGCCGCGATCTAGATAAAAAAATCCTTTTTGTTATACAACCAGAATTTTTCTTTGTGTCTCCAATTAATTAGGTACTCCTTCTTAATCTTAATTTTGCGTCGTCAAATTTTCCATGGATTATATTTTACTTGTCTTCCGCCTGTTTGATCTTTTGCTTGATTACTGAAATATTTTCTTATAAATCAATAAAAAATAATAATGATAAATGAAGATATTTATGAAATATAGTTATATTAATTGCTTCTCGTAGTCACAGTTATACGTTCAATGTAGGATAAATCTTCGTTCTGACACTTAAATAATGTTTTTGTCCACATTAGATCATGGGAAATATTTCTTTAGTCTTAACTTTTAACTTCAGTTTCAATCCAAGTTGCGTTATCAAAATGAAGTTGTGAATTATCTTCAGAGTTGATCAGTACTTTTGCCTAGTAGTTTTGTTTAAATGCTATTTAAGCATGGGAGGATATTTGTATTATACAGAAATAATTATTTGTAGTTTCATTATGTCCCCACCCCTTAGTTGTCTAGTTTTCAGGGCCACTGACTATTCCTGGCCTATGGTTTTGTCAAGTACAGGGTGTGTGCCCAAGGTCGTGCCGTTCAGAGAGGATTTGTGATCGTAACGGTAGCGCGTGTTAGGCTATGAATTGACCTAGATAACACAGGGAGATGGTCAGTTTTTACCTGTATTAAGGCTGTGTATGATACAGAGTATATATAATCTTTACAAAACACATTATTCCGACGACGGTTTAACAAAATATTCTAATTGCCCTAAACGCTGAACGTTAGATAGATAATAACAACTATAATTTTTAGGACTTTTGTACGTCCTGGCCTAGGTAAAGAACCTATTGCCTTCCTCATTTTTAACACCATAGTCAAATGTGATTGTTTGCCAAGAGGCGCTAGGAAACAAAAAAAAAATTGAAATTGGAGACAACATGCTGGGATTCCAAATATTGTAATGGGTAGAGAAGATCTTTTTTGGTCGCTTTTGTGTCTCCGAGTAGAGGGCAGGAAAAAACAAATCACCAATTCTGCAGCGGGGATCCCACATTAGTTGCCTCTTACACCAATCAATTGGTAATACTAGGTGTAATCTTTTCTCAATCCCTGACCTGCAAGTGTGTCAGGGAAGGCATTACGAAATATCAAGAAAAGAAACAGAAGCAAAGACTGAAAGAAGAAATGATAAGCTCTATACACGTTATTCATTATACACTTGTCATTAGTCGCAATGACACAAAAGTTGTTGTCCCTGCAGGTAGGGTGTAAGAATAGTACCTGCTGCCCCCATTGCATGATCGTAAGAGGCAACTAAATTGGGATCTTATCTTTTCTCTTCTTTCTAAACAACTTTCTTCTTCCTTATGTCTCCCTTGACAATGCCTCATTTTTGACCTTTTAGTTGAGCGTTCGCCCCTGTAAGGAAGGCTTTGGGCTTTGTCCCCTGGTCGAGACATACCAGAGTCTGTAAAAATGATAGTGTCTACTCCTGCTTAACGCTCAGCAATTTAGGAGTGGGACGACTGGTTCGCCCGTTGTCAGTATTATGTGACCGGGTAGGGTGTCCTGCTAGGTGTCTGCGGCAGTATGTTTCATTGAGGTAGCACTATAGAGTCGGCAACAGTTCCAAGCTATCACAAGGGGACAAACACGAACATGTCGCAGCCTCCCAAAACTCACACGCATACACTACACGCATGCATTTTGCACACAGGGGAGGCCGTCCTTAAATGACAACAGTTGTTTGTTTGGTTAGAGTAAAACGTCTTTGAAAGAGCCAGCCAGACTCAGATGAAGACGAGTGTCTAAGGAAGACACATCGAAAAGAAGGGATAAAGAAGAGAGAACGGAAAAGATATGGTCTTTTGTGTTGCGATAGGGGTACCGGATCACTTTTGGTTTCTCGATGTCCTCCAAACATAGGACAGAGCAGAAGACCCTCGATTCTGCAGGGGGCCAACGACTGTCGCCTTTGATGATAGCGGTGGGATACAGCAGACCAATTCTTTCCCCTAACTTGCAGGATTATTTTACAGCCCATCGACACATTGAGTCATTAAGGGCAAAATATAATTGTAAAGATATATATGTGTACATATATGCATACAAAATACTTTGAAAACAAACCCTAATAAAACTGATAAAACAAGCTGATATCCTCCTCGGCTGTGTTATTTGTTATCACCCATTATTTTATTTAAGCAATTTTTGTTTATAAAAATTAAACCAATACACATGCACCCACCGCATGATGGTAGCCAATCAGACACTGGGAGTTATCAGGAAGTATAGAAAAATATTCCTAGACCCAGATACCACGGAGATTATTTGTTATTTTGTTTTTGCGTCTGTTGATCTGATGAAATTTTAACCATTTTCCCCTTTGAGCCTCTGAAGGTTGGAAAATATAGTTCGTATAGAGGGTCTCTTGAGGCGAGATCAGAAAATGAAAAAACTAATTACCTAGATTAAAATTAGTTTTTTTCTATAATTAACGTAATATTCGTAACATAAAATATTAATTAACACATATACTTTAATGGAAAGTATGGCAAATAGACAATGCACTTAGATCACCATATCGATATGGCTGATTTGGAGCAACAGGGAGCTCTGTAATTCGATTAAATTACCATAATAACAATTATTAATATCTAAACGGCCATCTACCGCATGCTATTCTCTTACTGTGCCGTTGTCTCTCTCCCACGTCGTATTCCTTTGCATGTTATCGCAAGAGGCAACTTTATGCGATTCACTTCTCTCCCCGCACAATCGGGGAATTTCTTCTGTTTTTTTCACACTTTGGGGTCAGTGAAGAAACCGAAAATGATCTTCGTTCTCTTATGCAACATTTGGTATCCAGCTTTCTTCTTCACTCGCTTTCCTTCTCTGACTTGTCAGCGTTTTTTCCCTAGACGCCCGTCTTCAAATGACTACAGCTGTTGCGAGGACGTAAAACGACAAAGAATAACACGTCCTTAAATGACCTTAGCTGTTGATAAGACGTTAAAAAAGAAAAAAGAAACACCCCACTAAACAACAAAAGAAAAACAGTGTCTGTGAAAGGACAATGTATCCATTTTCCTATGTAAGTGGGTTGCAAACAATGCAACTTTTACCATATGTGAAAATACCATTGTTTTTGCTTTAGAAATCATATTTGATCACCGAATTGTTTGTGCACACGCACTGCCATAAATATTACAAATAATAATTAACAAACATGTAGTCCTGAAGTATCAATGTAATGATGAACATCGACAAAACAGTAAGTGAATGCTTCAAATGTCCAGAATTGTGTTCATAAAGTAGCTTCAATCAGTCGATTCTATATAGACACCTTGCAATGGGAACCAGCAGATATATGCTTTCCCCGAACTTGCAAGGGTACACAAACATGCAACGGTCTTAATTGTAGCAGAAAGAGCAGATCCATGTTGTCTTCTACCATATCTACTTAGTAGACGACACAGAAAGAAAAAACTCGATTCCCTCTCAATTCCAACTTAGTTTCCACATACGACCAGTGTGTCTAACACAACGGGTGTAGTTTTGCCCGTACATGCATTTGCAATCCAACAAGATTCAAGCGAGAAATATGATGTAAATAAAAGCATGCGTGAGCTTAAAAAATATAAATTCTTGTTCAGAAATGACATTTGAAAATAATACCTACCTCAAGAGAATCCACGAAACACATCTGTTTGAATTATTCCATAACTTCCATCAGTGTATGCTAGTCTGAACTCCGTATCACTTCCTTCATGTATTAAAGGCTTTACGGTATCATAGACTACAGCGTCACACCTCGCCTAACATTGTCATTATCAGGTCCTGGCTGTAACACTGGGCTTATATACCGATCTACCTGACGGTGCTGTGTATGGTATCGTGTACAACAAAACAGCACCGAAACAAGGACATAGTTATATGTACGGTATAAGGGCTGAAATCATGAATGTTTGTGTTAATAGATAATGTAAAGTCTAACCGTTTTCCTACAGTTGACATTTTCGTGAAGTTTTGCTTTTATTTTCAGCACAACCGAGATAAGTCGGAAGGAAACTAATATAGACAGACATTATGGAATTTTCAAAACACGTAAAATCACTCAATGTGTGTAACCATTAAACACATCATTTTACTTACAAAACCATACTTTCATTTCCGTTTCAAATTACCATTATTCTCATTAAAGTGTTTTAGTGCACTCGCAACAGCTTAGTATTTTTAATCGATATCCGTTTGAAATAGTTTACGGCCCATACACATGTTAAGTCATTTAGGACTAAATAACACTGTCAAAGACATTCACAATATGATATATACACCAGCATAATATAAAAAGAGTTAATAAGCTAAAAGGATCAATTGCAAATAAATAAATAAATCCGTTGTATTATATTCGTAATTTTACTGTGAAGATCATTTGACTATAAATACATACATATAATACTTTTCGTCTTCATTTTTCTTTATTCTCACCGTTTCTTTCATGTGACCTAAGCTTTCGCGAGGAAATTATCCCCCACCCCCCCACGTCCCTCCCTCCGAAAATATCTGCCTACGTAGGCCTCCAACACTGTGTCAAAGGTTTGAGGCCTTCGTGGGGCAGCCGCAAAGTACCTATCGCAGGTCGGTGGATTTTATTCGGGTGATTCGGTTTCCTCCACCAACAAAACCTGGCATGTTAATAGGACATAAACCACAATTAACCGACCATGTGTATTCTGTTTGTAATGTCGTAAACATGTAGGAAAATGATATAATTACACAAAAACAGCCAAACCAACATATAAAACCCTTAACATTATTATCAGTCAGGTAATCAGTAATATTTGTTTAGGGTATTATCTTTTAATAATAGATCAATATATAAAATAGCGTTTTCCTCATTAAAAGAGTATAATTAAAATACATATAAACGTTGGAAAATAAAAGCTAGAAGCAACTTTTTTTCCGTTATCATACGAAACGTGACAAAACGTAATAAAAAAGAAATGGCTTACGGCCATGTTAATAGTAAATTGGCTTTCCTGAATTGTAAAATGCTGTGCTAAAACTAGGCGTTTCATCAAACTAAAAATTGCTCCATTCTACCTCTGCATGTGTTCCAATAAGATGTGTAATAGCGAGAAATTTTACGACTCGTATAATGGTTGAACGGTTTCAACAATCTACCATCATAACTCCAATACTTAACATATCATAACTGTATGGCTCCTTAAGGAGGTATTTCATTATGACCACTTGATTTCAATGCCTGTAGAAATATCCATATTTCTCATTTGATGATGTGATATGAACATTGGCATTATATTTCAATTACAAGGAAATATCGATTATTTAAAGGAAAACCTATTTTGTTGAACTTGTAACACGCAAAAAGTAGTGTTTAGGTTGTAATCCATAACAGAAATATTATTTTTGATTTGCACATAGAGCACTAGTCAGCCCGTACAGTATATCTCTTCTACAATAGTTATTAATGCTATGCAGGTTGTGCCGTGCCGTGACTCGAACCGGCAACCCTTCGGTCACGAGCCCGGCGTCCTACCACTAGACTACCGCGCCTCCAAATGTGGATGCCTAAAGCTACATTTGCTTGCTGTTCCTTGTTATCATCAATGACACAAATTAGTTGACAGTTTTCTTTTGAAGTTTTCTCAAAGGGCCACAGTCATATAACCATTTTTCTTTTTTGTCAAAGAACCCGATTCGCTAATTTGAAAAGCCAACCATCCTACATGCATACTGCTTTTAATGATGTTAATTGCTTTTACTGCTCGACCGTTTATTTGATTGTAACTATGCTATGTCTACCTATTCACGCGTATTTCCCTTGAGCTCATGATTTTGCAAGCACTTGTTATGGTAAAGGAAGACTTATATACAAAGTACACTTAATGTGATTTGATGAGATGTCGTAACGTCTTGCGGAAATGGTTAAACAAATATTACTTATTTACAATGTTAATATACCCTTTCTTGATTATAAATAACGTTTCTGGATTATAAATAACATGTCCTTATGAATGGTATGTCAACAGTCAACACTTCTTCCTTGTATTTAAATTATTAAATTTACCAATTATGGACTTTGGTTGAGGTGAATGTGCGGTTATAATTATAGACATAAGAAACTAATATTAACCTGCGATGAAGTTGAGGTCAATATCACTTTATTACCACATACTAATCGAAATAAAAGTCTTTGATTGTTATATTAGATTATGAATAATGTTTTAATTATCAAATGAGATGAAACGTATTTAATGGTTATTAAATTAATCTAATATACACGGAATACTTAATGCTCGGTTGATTTTGCTTTTATGGGGTTAAACGTTCTTGTAACAGCTTCTTTAACTAGAAGAAGTTGCTTAGACAGACACCAACGGAAAGATAAGAGGACAGGACATATAAAAAAGAGTGTGGCAATGGAAATAGCAGATTCATTTTTGTTTCTTATTTCCTCTTTGTTCCTTCGGTAGACGACACCGATGAAATCATCTCTGTTCTGCCTCCCACATAAACCGCCTCTTATGAAAACATGCAGAGGTGGGAAATATTAACATTTCTCATTAATAATCAAAACTAATAACGATAATAAAAAAGGGGTTTACGACCAGGATTAACATGTTTAACTTTGTTATCTTACACGGATGTTGGCGTTAATTTTGCATCTGATATTTGCAAAATAGACTCTCTTTTTTTTTAAAATTTACATGTGCGATCATTTGTAGTGATTATCTGAAAATTATCAAAACGCAGGTTAGGATACATGTTATGTCATGTTTGTAAAGCCGATATATAGATTGATCAAGCTGATGGCAATTCTGCTCTTAATAAACATGAGCAATGCTAATATATCGGTACGCATTAAGGTAGTAAGCCACACCTACGCATCCATGTGATGACGAACATTCAAACGGTATTGGGAAACAATCTACCAGTTTATGGTGCATACATTTATATAGATATACTTAAATAAAGTGATTCAGGCATGTCAAATTAATTAAAAATATACCAGAATAGCTATTTACCTAAATAATAGTTGTTTTGATTCAGTACAGTCGTTTGAACAGTGCCGAATTTTATTTGCATATTTACATTTTGTCTGTGTCATGGTCAAGAACGTTTTAAGAAACCAAAATATATCTGCTACACCCATTGAAACATGTATGTATTTTTAAAACACAAATACACAAACATATGACATCATGTCTTCGCGATAGCTATAAATTCCCAAGAAACAAAATCGTGTAATGACCCACTGATATGAAGGTGAAGGTTGCAATTAGTCAAACATAATTTGTAGGCGTGATTTGGTCTGGTGAATGATGATATATAACAGTGGAATCACATCCCTTCCAGTAACATATCAACAGGTAGCAGATACATCCTAACATGTTTATTATAAGATCAACAAAATATTATTGGCAAATACTTTCATTAAAAAGAATATTGTACATAATTCCCCGGGGGCGAGGCCAGACACTAGAGCTAATCCCGATAGCATGCAAACGAGTTCGTCTCTTCGTACCAAGCAAGCGCATACTAGGTTATATGCCCCACTATGTTCATATTTAGATGAACACATTTTGAACACTCACTACTGCTAGAATTTGCTGAACTTATAATCAGAAACGGTTCAGAAGATTTTTTGAAAAATTGTTGAAGGACAGAGCGATTCTGCATTACGGCATAAATCTACCTTTGTCCTTTGGACTGGATGACATGAAATAAAAACAAATGTTACTAGTGTTGTCATGAGAGCAACATATTTATCTAAGTCTCTTACCGCAAACATTTACACCTGAAAATTAAAACGTTACACGGAGTCTTAAAACGGGATCGTAAAAACTCATCAAAAGTGACTGTTTGCAGATAAAAACAGGTTGTTTGACCAGCTGGATGGAATTCAAATAATAATTTCTTTGATAGCGTACGTAAATACATATCGATTCACAAAACAAATACAGCCATCTTGTTTCCATTTTATTGTCAAACAACAATATTATCATGTGATGCAGCCTTCGTGATGAAAGTGTCGTGTGTGTTAAGCAAAATATGCAAATGCGTTGTCACAGGTTGCTCGTCTAGACGGTTGAATACAAAGGAGCACTTCCTGTCGTAGTTTTTAAATGCTTTTCTGAGATCACATACGTAAATTCAGATTTTTTCCCGATCTTAGTGTGTTGTAGCCGCAACCCGTTATCGTTATTCGAGTAAGGTCTCTGTTAACTCATTCACCCCTGAAATTTCATAATGAACTATTCCAACCTTTGAATTGGGGGAGCTCAAATGTGTCTTCAGGGGTGAATGCCGTATATAAGAAGTTGAGAGCCCAGGATTGAAAACTTTTAGCAAGACTTTTAGCAAAATTGTCATATTTTTGTATCTCATATGTTGTCTTACAGTTTCGTACATGAAGATGAGTTGCTCTCGTTGGATAAAAAATATTGCCCTAACTTGGTTACTGTGCAACGGACTCGTTGAAGGTAATATCTTGTTTCTTATCTACTATGTATTCTTTTTAAATATTCCTGTGGCTTTTGTATTTAGAGAAGGTCATTTTTTTAATTTAAACACAATCATATGTAGTTACTAGAATATAATGCACAGAGTATATAACAATATATTTGAATTAATATGGTTTACTACATTGGAAGAAATGACCGGTCTAATTAAAATTTAATTTGATTTTCAAGTTCAAATTATTTTTTCATGTTTTGAAAGAACCAATGGCAAATTCATACAAAAACATACTGAGGTATACGAGCATTTTATGAAGATAATTTAAATGTAGTTTAAGTACAAATTGCAATACAATCTAAAAGCTCGTCTTGAACCATCATTTTGCTGCAAATACATTTCTTTAAAACAATCTCGTAAAAAATAACTACATGTTTTAATATGTTTTATTTGATAATCAAATATTATTTTATCATTAATAATTACTTCAAAACATATCTTCATTATTGAAAATGTTATTTCGTTCAATAGATATGAGGGTGGTCACATATAGAAATTTTATTTATATTTTGCATCTGTGTAAGCAATACAATGTCTTTCATCACTTCCTCGCTTGGCTAATCGAGTGTTTATTCTGCGCACTCTTCTAAAAGGCATAAAGTGAATGCAACCTTTTCCAATGCATGATCAGAATAGACAAATAATTCGGGACCCCCTACGGAATCGGACTTTTTACACTGTGGTGTCTTCTTGGGAACACAGCGGGAACCAAAACTGATATTATGCTTCTGCTGAAGCACTTAGGACTTCTGTTCTTTTGTGCTTTTCTGTCTTTAATTTCCTTTCCTGTTCGCGGTATTTGAGACTCCGATAATGATCAGCTGACGAACAGGACACCGCCTTCATATCAACATGAAGAAGAAAAACATGACTTGTTCACCGTTTGAGACTATAATTTTGATCAGGAAAAAACAGAGGACATCGCTATCATATAAATTTGAGGAGGGAAAACGAAACTTATTCATCATTTTTGACTGAAATTAAAGTCAGCTGCGAAAGAGGATATTGCCTTCATATCAACTCGAGGAGGAAAAACTAAACTTATCCACAGTTTAAAGACTCCAATTACGGTCAGGTGAATCACTTCAGCACAGTTGTTTACTTAAATAACTGATATATAATATTGATTTTGTATACAGATACAGGGACAGAATATACCTGGTTTATCCCACTGCTTGTCGTAAGAGGCGACTAATGTGGAAATTTCCTCAAGATGGGGAGGAACTACTTTGTGTCTTCTGTTAAGGGGACATTGAGGAAACCGAAATTGTTTTCCTATCCCATTTCAATATTTGGGATCTTTATTTATTCTTTTATCACGTCAACTCTCTTTTACTTTGGCCATTGTACCTCCTAGTCACCCATATTCATATGATCTTAGCTGTTGCAAGATGTTAAATCACCGACCGACAGAAACAAAACATAATACAGTTATACATTATAGTTAAAGTTATGATGTTAATCTAACACAAAAAATAATTAATTCATCTTCACCAAGCCAAATCGTGAGTCTCTTGCTGGCAAAACGCGATATAACTGTTTTCATATTAAGCAATTGTAAAAAGCAAACTTGATCTGTTTTTCGTTAGCATGCATATTGTTCGCGCAATAACGTGTAGGGCATTAACCCTATAAATCAATGTCCATGTTTAATTCGCATCTTGTTTTATTTACGAAGCGGTGGTACCGTCTGAAATAAAAACACGATACTTTCATAAAATTCCAAATGGTATGTCGTCGTCAAACTGATTTATTGGTTTGAACAGTGCATTATTCCATACATAGTTGTATCATTTATCCCACAGAGAGCATTGCAAATGACACAGCGCTGCTTTTTCAGTTATGATTTGACTATAACGTTGTTGTGATATCCAATGGAAATGCCATTTATTGTTAAAAACAATAACAGTTCTATCATGCAATATTTATTCATATATTTATCGTACATAATATGTCTACATTCCCCATCAGCATACCTTTACCCTACTAATAATTGGAAAAAAACCCACAAAAATAAATGTGCTGCATTTAGAGACATTGATCGGCACTATGCGACTGTCGTATACTCAGTTCTCCAATCATCACGGAACTGACCTAGTGAAGCAATATTTTCGACATTTCACATATAAACTCAAATATCAAAACACAGTAGCTTTATCTCAATTATGATGCACTAAAGTTTACTCACATATTTCCGGACTGCAGATTCAAAAAATATTTGATTAGTAAAGATCAGTTGCAAAACAGGCCTCGCCTTCTAACAAAAAAAAACAAGCTGGTCGTACATGAGACATGATCAAGCCAGCTGCGCCATGTTTAATTTGATTTCACACGTAACTCTTTTTCAGTATTCGATTGCATAGAACAAGTAGACGCCCTTGCTTCAAAAGTTCATATGCTACCGGAACCTGGAGTTTTTCATAGATTGCTATCAACATATATTTAGACGGTGTAAAGGTAAACTTGACATCCCAGCAAATTCTTTGACATCCCAGCAAATTCTATCCGGATTGCTATCAATCCGATATACGCAAAACCTTAACCCTATAGCGTTAGCCCAATGGGCCAAATGTCAAATGCCATTTCATCTAAGATGGAGGATTATGCAGACTTCTGTTCTTATTACTTTTCTATCTCTCATTTGCTGTCCTGTTCGTGGTGTTTCTCCGGGTATTTATGCTTAGCTCGTTTACATTTATAACCATATGACGAATGCTTATCTATGTTTAGGTTACGCCATTTCAACAAGATTAGATTTTGGAGGGGTCATTGAAAGGCATCGCCATCATCACTTTGCAAGTGGGACATTTTTTACTTTGTGCATTATCCAATTTGACACATTTCCAGAATGAAATTTCCAATTCAAATGATGCCTATACAAATTTCAGTACGAAAATCTTTTTACCATCAAACGCAATGTCATTAACCCATTTCCAAAATACCCCTTTCTCTCTTAAACTAACACCTGCAATATAGTGCTAAATAAATAGGAATATACTAGTTCATTTACAGTTTTAAGGGGGCACAGATTTAAATAGTCATAGGAATTAAATCAATGAAATAGACACCTGCATTATTTAGTACATGTACTTAACAAGTGCATATAAGTAAAATTTGTTTTCGAGATCCCATTTTTAACAAAAAAAGGCTGATCTGAATTCACATTACTAGTAATTGAAATTAAAATGTATGGTACATGTAGCTATAGAAATAATGATTGTATTAAATAGTTTAAAATTTAAAAGGGAAAGTAATTGACCGTAAAAAAAATCAATGATGTATAACTGAGCACTCGCATGAATTTGATTATAGAATGTTAACCTTCGCTATAAGACTGATTCTTTCCCCAGGTAGACTTGTAGAACTAAAAAAACATTCAAGGTAAATCACATTTAGACATTTAGAGATATACAACATGTGATAACAAAACTAGACGCCCCAAAAAGATGTACAGGCATGTTTAAGGTACCCTAACCGATCCTGGTTTTCACCTCCGACTCTAACAATTGTTTTTCTCACTTGAATGCACGTAAACGTGTTGTTCAATTTTGTTTTGTGTCTTCTGTAAGAGGGACATTATAAAAACCGAAATTATTTTCCTGTCCCATTTCAATATTTGCCATCCAAATCAACTTCTATTATCTTTTACTTTTGGCGTTATCCCCCCGTTATTAGAAATTGTATTCATTTGGACTAAGTTGTTGCGAGGATTTTAAATCATCGACCGACAGAAACAAAAAAGTGTACAGCTATGCATTATATTTATAGTTGTGACGTTAATCTAACAATAATAATAATTAATTCATCATCACAACGCCAAACCGCGAGTCAATAGATTGCAAAACGCGATAAAACTGTTCTCATATTACACTATCATAAAATAGCAAAATTAATCTATTTTTCATTACAATGAAGATTGTAATGACTGCATCTAAGTATGTTTTTCACCCACCATATTCATCTATGCCCATGTTTAATTCATATTTTGTTTCATTTACGAAGCGGAGGTACCGTCTGAAATAAAAACATGATAATTTCAGAAAATTACAAATGGTATGTGGTTGTCAAACTGATGTATTGGTTTGAATAGGATGCCGACATTGCATAGTTTCATACATAATTTTATCATAAATCCCACAGATAACATTAAAAAAACGACACAGCGCTGCTTTTACTGCATTACTTACTGTTACATTTTTTAAAATCAAATTTCATATGTTTTGACATATAACAAATACAATAACAATACTATTCATATTCATGGCATAGAATGGGCATTAATTCTCATTAGCATATCAATAAACAAAATCACCCGTTGGTCGCTTAACGTTACCCTACTAATAATTGAATAGTAACAATAAATAAATGTGCTCTATTGCAAGAAATTGATCTGCTCTTTCCGACGAATTTAAATTAAAAAAAAAACTGAAATCGGCATTCAAAGAGTTGATGCATTTTTTCTAATTTATGTGTATTTCTAACAAATTCAATATATTTTCGCGGAAATACAAAAAGTCATTTAAAAATTCACCATATCCTTTGTTGAGATTTGCTGTGTTAAAGTATATTGTGATTGTATTGTCGTATATTCAGCTCTTCCATCATCACGGAACCGACCTAGTGAAGCGATATTTTCGACAGTACACATATGAACTCAAATATCAAAATACAATATGTATATCTTCATTATGATTCACTATGGTTTGCTTACATATTTTCGGATTGCAGATTTGAAAAATAAATGGTTAAGGAAAGGGTAATGCCAATGAAACATAGTTGTTTTGAAAAAGACAACCAATATTTTCTAGTTCATAAATTATATGAATTTGAAAATGAATGACATTAATCTATTAGATACAACTGATTCTTATATTCGTATATTTCTTGTGTCGAATTTGTTATTTAAAAGATTGTACGAGTGCGCAACCTTTCGTGCTGTAGCAAAAACAAATTTTCCAGCACGTGTATCGAGATAACACTACCGCGGGAAACTTGTTTTGTCGAAATATTGCGAACAATACAAATCCCTACGCGTGGATTAGATAGTATATATCTATCAGAACCATGTTTCTTCTCCGACTAGCGACTTCATCCTGTCTGACATAATTGTGTCTGTATATCATTTCCGTAACAAAATACAGACAGCAATATATCGAATGATACCTTGATATTTGATAAAGAGTAAATATCACTGAATGACGAAATAGCAAAACATGCTGCGCCTTCTAACAGACAACAAGCTGTTTGTAGCTGAAAACATGATCAAGCGAGCGGCACTACATTTAATTTGATTTCACACGTAACTCTTTTTTGCAGATTGATTTCGATGATCGAGATATCTCTTTATTGTCGTTTCGCGCAGTCAACGTCAGACTGCGGCGTAAACATTTGTTTCAGGTCAGATGACAGCAAGCTGTTAACTATCGGTATATGTACGAGGGGTTATTTGTATATATGTATTTCGATTGCATTTTGGTTTTTGTCATGGATTATGTGTAAATATTATGCATGTACATATACTGATTAAACGCCCACCGCCATACGTTCTTTCGGCGAGCTAGCGGCAAAATAGATATTTGCGTTGTGTTGTTATATGCCAGTCGCTAAGTGGAGCGAGACCAAATACTCGCTCTCGCTTCAAAAGTTCATATGCTCCAGAAACCTCGAGTTTTTAATTGATTGCGCAAAACTGCTTTGAACTAATATTAAGACGGTGTGTAGGGAAAATTAACCCCCCGGAAAGTTCTATCCGGATTACTATCTATCCGGTATGTGCAAAAAAAAATAAAGCCCTTAGTGCCAAATGGCCGCCATTTTAACCAAGATGGTGGATTATGCAAATGAGACGTTGTTTTGCTGACGTTTGCATTTTAACCCAATATTTTATGATATTATGTACCCCCTGATATTGCATTTAAAGATGCGCAGCCACACTTCTGTGCACACTCTAAAGTCGGAATCAGATCCGCTCATACCACCTCCGGGGCCTTGACGAATCGGGGATTTTCTTCTCGGTCGTCTGCTTCCATTGAAACACATAGGATGTCTATCTTCTTTTAAGTGCTCTTTTTCTTGGCATCCCACTTTATCTGACCTTAGCTGTTCCAAGGATTTTTTTTTATATGAAAGCCAACCTTATTAAATACGACTTCATTTGAAGTCACAAATTCCATCTACCATTATGTTTAAGCATCCGGGTCGCTCTTTTTAAGGTTAAAAGCTAAAAAGAGCGTTCCTTCTAATTATCATTCTATCAGGTGAGTTTTCGTCTGCTGAGATAAATCTTGCTACATATTATCTTGTAGAATAGATTTATACTTATCTTAGAATATTTTCTGACTTTGAGTGTTTAGCAGGTTTAAAGGAAGAACAAGGCAAAGAGAAGACAGAAATACGAAAGCGGGATCTCAGTCTTGGTATGTATAATGCTGCTAACTGAAACTTGCAAAAACATGGTGTAATTATTTCTTTACAATATTACTGAAACGACCCAATGGATACTTTAAAAAGTACCACCTTTTTATGCATAAGTCTAAAACCGAATTTTGTTTTACTGATAAACCCGAAGAAACAACCATATAACGTCCTGGGAAGCCATAAATAAACCCTAAAATGGATCTGCTGCATTTATTATGATAAACGGGAATTGCATGTGTTTCCTTTCTAACAGAACAAGATTTTTTTTTTGATTTGTGAACTGCATGAAATAGGAATGAATAACCCCTAAAAACTCTTAGAAGTAAATAGTCAACATTTCCTACTCCCCCTATTACTATGCCTGGTGACATATATAATACATATACTTCTGTCTAATACTATATTAGATATATCAAAATAAATACACTCCTCTCTAAAACTTAGTAAGATGACGTAAACATAATATTATTCCTCCCTAAAGCTCTATTAGATCACATGGAAATAGATAAAATCTTGCCGAACACTATTTCGATGACATCGAAATAAACCCCTGCGAGTTCGGGTAAGGAATAGGCCTGTTGTATCTCAATGCATTTCGTAAAAAGGAACTAATGCGGGGCCCCTGCAGAATAGTGGTTTTTCTTCTGTTTCTTCTACATCTATTGGCGGATTGGTCGAGTGGTAAACACTCCGGCCTTCCACGCAGGCGGCCGGGGTTCGATCCCCGAAGTCGTCGTACGCATGGAATATTCAGAGAAAGCGTTTTTCTCCTGCCCATATAACACCAACAATCCAGGTGGAGTATAAAATGTTCTGGGTGGATGTTGCGGTATCTGTACTGTAGCATTCAAGTGAGGTGGCACTATAAACGATACCGTTGGAAGTACGGTCCCACTACAAACAGAACATAATACATCTCCAGCACACACGCAGGCATACACACATAGGGAGGTATTAGCTAGGTGACATAGGACTATTAGTTAGCGCCTGATAAGGTAGCTCCTGCGAATTCCTCAATATTGTATGGATTTTATGTATATGCTTATTGTATTCATTGTATTAAATTGTATATCTATGTACATGTACTGTAAAGCGCTTCAGAGTGGCGTATGTTAGCTAGATAGGGCGCTATATCAAACGTTGTATATTTATTTATTCAATTACTTTGGGGACATCGAAGAAACCAAAATAGATCTGCTGTCCCTATTGCATCAATGGCGATCTTTATCTTTTTTGTTCTCCCTTCCCTGTTCTTTTTTCAATTTGGCAGTGGATCACTAGGTACCAATCTTTATATAATCGTGGCTGTTGCAAACACGTTAAACTATATACAAACAATCAAACAAACAATTATAGAAATAGGCATAGAAATAAAAAAAAAATACCCCTGTTCAATACTATGTTAGATGATTGCGTAAAACTGTATACTATCCTTTGTCAGTTTAATAAGACTGTTTAGGTGGAGTAATGTCCTGGCAGGGTTTCTTGGGATATTTCAGTGAAGAAGCACATTTAAATCGGCGTCAGATCCACACTATCATTAAGAGGCATACACAACAAACTACCTCCAGCACACAATTTCATTATACTGTAGAATCATTTATTTTCGTGGGGTTAAAATTTCGTGGTTTTCATATACTAGCCTGTTTCAAGGACATTAT
>JAUMHH010152971.1:0-18983 GCA_032359455.1 Chlamys rubida | reverse complement strand
ATATTCAAATTTCATTAATTTATGCAAATATTAACTGGTTACCATGGCAGCCATAATTGAAAACCTAAATAAATGTTCACATAATAGTACCAGGGAAGTATTCAAAATTAAAGAAACAGTCATTTGAAAGTTCTATTGAAGATTTTAAATTTTGATCGATTTGGGGGCCAAAAAAGGCCCAAACCATACATAGTCCTTTGAAATAGTTGGCATTTTAGTCTGGATATTGTAGCCACTAGTATCTTTTGCTTGAATCATTATAGGCTGTAACTGTAGTACATGTAGTCTTGTTACAATTGTAGGAGGAGTTGAAAAATGCACGGACAGATGAACCCAGGACCCTCCAAACGCTTGATGGACGCTCTAACCATTTGAGCTACCTGGTCACCGGCGATCGACCCAGACCAGTTCCGCTACATTCCTCCGTCCTTTAAGAAAGTCTTCAACACTGAAGACACACTAGACCCTATACCACCTTCTGTTGGTATATTTTGTTGGGCACCAAATATAGGAGGAGGAAAAATGCACGGCCAGACCGGGGTTTGAGCCTGGGACCCTCCGAATTCTAGACAGACACTCTATCCATTTGAGCTACAATGTACCTGGTCGCCGGCGATCGACCCAGTCCAGTTCCGCTACACAATACTACAATATACACACTATTTTAATATTTAAACAGTATTAACTATTGTTGACAAATTACCATGGACGATTTTGCATCTTTCTTGAACACAAACTTGCTGATCCTCTGTGCTTCTTCAGGCTGGACACACTGGTTACACACGGTCCAGTCCTCCGCAGAGGGAGCCCACGCCCGGAAGTTGAAGGCCCACCTTGCGCTCATCCTTACATGCCTCCCAGCCATCTCTCCATCGTACGGGCACACAGGTTACCTATACCCTGTCTGGAACAAAATCATTTTGATGTATCGATATATGAATTAATTAGTACTGAATATTGCTATTAAGCTCACGATTGCATACATACCGACACGTATAGCCACAATACAGAAATGTATATTAAAGATGCGAATTTTTAATTCAACATCAAAACAAATTATTAACATTAGAATTTTCAAACCGTAAAATCTATCAAATAAAAGCCCACATGTGACATTAAAAAATGCAAACTATAAGAAATAGCAGGAAATATATTAAAAAAAATGTGTAAAATTGACAAAAAAAAACTTGGGATGAAATGGTGTTGGTGTATAAGTGTGCTGAACTTTGGCAACAACAATGATATAACGACATATCATTTTCCATTTTGTCGCTGTCTTTTTAAGAACGTGTGGCATTATACTAAATGACTTGAACACTTTTGTTGTCATCCTTCAAGGCCTTTATAATACAAGCACACCTTATAAAATATTGGTTATCTCATGATTCTGATTTTAACAGGTCAGTCCCCGTCATGGTTCATTAAAAAAAAAATTGAAATCTTCATTCTTGTAAGTGAAAGTTTTTAGGTAGCACATAACCACTCACTGTTTTGGTATGCAATACGGACGAGGCAAAACATGTATCGTTGCAGGAAATATTGATTACATCAATATATTCTAAGTATCCATGTATTAATTGTTACAGCCCTCTAAATGCCAATCAGGCACTAGTAAACAAATCTATATATTACAAACCACAACAACAAACCACAACATTACTTTTACATACATACAATAAAATATCCGAGTCCCAAAAATTATTGTTAAAATCCAGGAATGTTTCAATTAAATAACAGCAAATTTTGTTGAAATATGATCATCTGTTCAGCAGGAGTAGGCTTTTTAAAGGCTTTAACACATACCACTCAGGTAAAATGCCATCTTTTGGGCCCGTTAATCATTATAAGGAAAGCTTGTAACAATTTCAACCTTATGTTAAACCTCAACACATTAATTATTATATAAAAAACACTCCACAGCTGGTCTCCATTTCATAACATATGCAGTATCCCGACTCCAGATATTATGGTTTTATACTTTTTGTAGTTCCACAAATATTTGAACTGTAATTGCAGACCACGGACTTAGATTAAGCAATCTAATTCCATTGTATATGACCTTGAACTTTGGTGAAGGGATTTCATATATGAGAAAGATATACAGTGCATAATCCACTCTAGGTACCTTAAACTTGCCCAATGCAATTACTTTGGGCCTAATTATGAAACTTAGGAAGATTTTCCTTTTTTTCTACACATTTAATACATTTTATGCAAGTTGATCTTGACCCAACACATAAAGCTCAAAGTTGATAATTTTTCACACAAAAAAAAATAGCAAAGTTAATATAAGAAAATAAGCCTTTAGAATGTATGCATGGTTCTTCTGATCATATGACGTTATGTTAGGTTTAACCACGGATTTAGATAATCTAATTCCGTGGTTTAACAATATTTGATAAATGTGACCTTGGACGTACATTATGTAAATAGGTCAAGGTCATATGAGGAACTTACATGTATACTGTAGTACCCAATTTTTAAGTCCTAACCGACCAAATTACATGTGCCATGTGTGTAACTTAACACCCCGAATTACAATCCAAAATCCCCGATGTATGACATTGTGTTCATTTTGGATTTTTCAATGTGCTAGAAACTGCTTCCTCAAGTCCGAGATCCGTGCTGTAAGGGACTTCAATACCATTGATTCAACATCACGGAACTTATCGAAACAAAAGACATCAATTAGAAAACTATTATATCGATCACTTGTATAGTGTATATATATATATGCCCTAGAAAATTAACAAACTTACAATCGACCGAACCGTGTACGTTTCTTTACCTACGTCCAACTTAGCATCCGGGCATTTCCAAAATGGCTGCGCCCAGTATACGAGCATGCAGCCGGCTAGTCATCATTCTTAGGATACGGCACTCTCGGATATTTTCGGGACATACGTTATGAAATTTGATATTTCACTCCTAAGTACCAAATAAGAAAACAGTACATTGTGGTTGCAACGGTAAGTATCAAGAAACCGCCGTCTTATGAACCGGTTTCCTCTGGCTTGGACATTTTGACAGATAGACTGATAGATGTCTGGTAGTGGTATGGGCCCCACCAGACATCTATCTGTCAAAATGCCCATGTCTGGTGTCAGGGCCAAAGGAAACTAGGGCTACACAAGCATCTGATTCTGTCCGTGTCGGGTCGTTTCGAACTAAACCTGTTTGACCACGTAATTACTTCAACTTGGGGTCATAAAAGTTAGCCAGTAGGGTAATACAAATATGAATACCCGGCCCCTTAACTATATATATATATATAAATTGTCTCGTCGTCGGTAGCAACCTTATAGCAGCTAGTACTAATTAAGTGATGGCTTGACAATGGTATCCGTGACCGGGGTTGTAAATATAGACATTCATGGGTATACGTCTTCGGGGGCAAATTAAGACTTTTTTAAAAGGATTGAGCGGTGCTCAGGATTCTATCTATCTATATGTTATACTCAACAGAGACCAAAATGGCTTTAATGCGGATTGGGTCGATTGGAGTGTCCCAAGTACGAACCCTGTCTGGTTTTGCATTTTTTCGCTCCTGTTACACTCACATACCAGATGCACATGTCTGTCTGCGATACTGTATATATATAATTTTTTTTCATCGATTCTATAGCAAGACCGTGAAACCTCGATAAAAAACATAAAGAAAGAAAGAAATTTGCAAAGAGCATGACAATCTAATGAATGAATGTATCTGACAGAAGGGATCAATGATCCCATGCATATTTTGTGATGAATAATTACCAAAACGACATCCCTTTAACTCTTGTATTAATTATGATTAAAAATACCTTTTCCGAACATAACAATAAGGGCCTAAAATGGTTTACAATAAATTATAAAGCAATCCAAATCCCTGTGTTTTTATAAGCTCACCTGCCTGAAGCTTGTGCCATGGCGCGGCATCCGTCAACTTTTTGTTTAAACGACTTCTTCTGAAGACCCATAAGGCATAGAGTCATGATATTTGGCCAGTAGCATCCTATGATGAAGCCTGACAAACTTTGCGAATGAAAATGACTTTGACCTACTTTCAAGGTCACAGGGGTCAAATAGGTCAAAACATTCAAACAACTTCTTCTGAAGAGCTGAAAGGCCTAGAGTCATGATATATGGCCAGTACCATCCTATGATGGCGCACAACAAAGTTTAAGAATGAAAGTGAGCTTGACCTACTTTCAAGGTCACAGGGGTCAAATAGGTCTTAACATCCATACGACTTCGTCTGAAGATCTAATAGGCCTGGAGTCATGATATTTGGTCTGTAGCATCGTATGATGAAGCCTGACAAAGTTTGCGAATGAAAATGACGTTGGTCTGCTTTCAAGGTCACAGAGGTCAAATAGGTCAAAACATTCCAACAACTTTTTCTGAAGATCTGAAAGGCCTAGAGCCATGATATTTGGCCAGAAGCATCCTATGATGGAGCTGACAAAGTTTGCGAATGAAAATTACCTTGACCTACTTTCAAGGTCACAGGGGTCAAATAGGTCTAAACTTTCAAACAACTTCTTCTAGAGATCTGAAAGGCCTAGAGTCATGATATATGGCCAGTACCATCCTATGATGGCGCACAACAAAATTTAAGAATGAAAGTGAGCTTGACCTACTTTCAAGGTCACAGGGGTCAAATAGGTCTTAACATCCAAACGATTCTCTTGAAGATCTGAAAGGCCTAGAGTAATGATATTTGGCCTGTAGCATCCTATGATGGAGCCCAACGAAGTTTGCGAATGAAAATGACCTTGACCTACTTTCAAGGTCACAGGGGTCAAATACCAGTAGGTCTAAACCTTCAAACGACTTCTTTTGAAGATCCGAAAGGCATAGAGTCATGATATTTAGCCAGTAGCATTGTATGATGAAGTCCTACAAAATTTAGATGAAAATGACTTTGACCTACCTTCAAGGGGTGAAATAGGCCTAAACCTTCAAAGGACTTCTTCTGAAGATCTGATTGCCTTAAAGTTATATTTGTTCAATAGCATCCTATGATGGAACCTGATGAAGTTTGTGAATGAAAATGACATTGACCTATACTTTCAAAGTCATATGTCCGTCATGTGACACCATCCTTATATGACCTTAGCTGTTGCTAAAACGATAACAAATAGCAACAAAAATATCCCTTCAACACACTTCTGAATATCTGAAATGTGTCAAGTCCTGCTCCTAATCCCCCACTAGCATCCTGTGTTATGAGCTCAACAACATTTCACATGAATATGCCCTTGCTCTATGTATACTTTCAAGGTCACAGGGGTCAAATAACTGTAAACCTTCAACAGCTTCTGATTATCCAATCAACCTAACTTCACAATATTTGGCCAAAATTTCCATGTAACAAAACAAACAGGTGAGCGATACAGGCCCTTCTTGGCCTGTTTTTAGTTAGACTGTCAATATTTTTCCATTTCAGGATCAATCCCTATTTGTGTATGTATACATGTATAACCTCCCTTGAATTAACAGCTCAGTTTGTTAGGGCGTCTGAGTTGAATGATTGGAGGTCGATCCAGGGTTTGAATATACTGGTCTGGTCACATTTTTACAGTTAGAACACATGTCGATTCCATGAGAGGGATTCTTAATATTTTCTTAACTTTTGTGATTTCATAAAATCATACAAAACTATGTGTTTTCAATATTGTAAAATCTAATGAGACGTTAATATCACAAAAGAGATTTAATGATTTTCACATTTTGTGATGAATATGAATTAGGAAATCAGCACCCCATAATATTCATGTGGCTTTGAACATCGATAGTTTATAAAAACACCACGTTCTAACGTAATGGACTTGTTTGTTAAGTGGTTACAATAAAGCGATCAAAATTCCTGTGCTTCTCTAATATACAATCTTTAATATTAAAATCAGACCTCTCAAGACCGCTTCGTTACTTACGCTGAGGGCTCTCAGATTGCTTCTATATAATTATGTTTTTAACCGACTTTGGCAAGAAATTGGGATTCTTTTCCACTTGATAGATGGAAAATGGTTGAATATTTTGTGCAAATCACTTATAAAACAGATAATTTGATTATCTGTTAGGTTTATCATATGAATGCACTGTATTTTGATTATAATTCTTATTCCAGATAACAACAAAATATTCTTAACCTCAGTAAGACAACTGACCAGAATGAATAAGTTCCGCAGATTACTCGGGAATCAAGGGATGGTTGTGCTTTCTAAACATGGCTCCACCTGGAGCAAACTTTCAGCACTGCTGAGTAATACAATGCTGGGATCTTTTGGTATCAGCACGTCCACAAATATACAATGTTTGTCAACAACAAACCAGGAAAAACAACTGACACCTTATGATCCAATCAGCGAGCTTCAGCCGTTTGTAACTTAATGCCTATTATACCAGAGGGAGCCAGAATGATCTGCCCCCACTTATAAACAACAAACAACCTATTAAATCAAGAACGAATAGCTCCAAATTCAAAATAAAGCAATCTACTTTCTCAATAGGTTTAGATCCAAAGTCAAAATATGCAACAAATGGTAACGCTGCAGACATCAGAAATGACGTTACTAGAGTGACGACAACAATTTTGACACAACAGGACCTTATTTGGAGGGAAGTATATCATGAAACCAGCAACCAGTCAATCAATTAATTTTTTAAGACTTTAAGTCAACTCTGGCATTCATTGTAAAAACTTTTTTTTAGATAAATAAAAATTCCTGCCATATATAACATATCATTTGAACATTAGGTAACTGTCATTTTTTTTATGTTTTACGTGAAAATTTTATAACAAGTTTCACAGGCAATCCTCAGGAAGCACCTAATACACATATACATGTCCTTGTCTAAATTTAAATATCATAGGTCTTTATATTTGTAATCATCCGCACTAAGGAATTTATTAGGTCATCTCTGTAACTTTTGCTTTGCTGCCTAATTATAGAGCATTTAGGATTGCCTTCCTCTTTCAGTTGTATTTTCAAGATCGCACAAGGAAGGAAACTAACTTCTGAGGTTTTGTCAGACTATGTGTCATACCAAGACATTTTCTCCATGTCAAAGATCTGCCCTGATAATCGGTAATTATATATAAATGTTATTAGCCCGGTGGTCATTTCACCCGCCACATTGGAATAACAGTACATTGTTTGGCTTGTTTGTGCTCTACATCCTATTTTTAAAACAGCTATATATGGTCATTTAAGGATGAGCCAGGTTTTGGTAGTTGAGGAAACCCAGAATACCTGTAGAACCAGTGATGGTGTCAAAGCCACCCTTTGCTTGCCTGTTTAAAAATTTATCGACTTTAAAGATTTGTTAGTAAAAATATAAAGTTCAAAACAGGTCAAAAGTCTAAAAAAAAATTGAAATTATTTTTTAATTTTAACTTCACTTCATCAATATTTTACCCCACAGGAACCTATATGCAAAATATCAGCATCCTAGTACACATATTTAATGAATGACAAGCTTCTAAATAACTTGCAGTTAAAACTGTAACGTTGATGTGCTTCAAAAAGGTTAAGTACAAAACAGGTCGAAAATTTCAAAACTTTGAAATTATTTTTTAATTTTCACTTCACTACATCAATAGTATACCCCACAGGAACCTCCATGCCAAATATCAGCATCCTAGTGTACAGTTTAATGAATGACAAGCTTCTAAATAACTTGTAGGTAAAACTTTAACGTTGATGTGCTTCAAAAAAGTTAAGTACAAAACAGGTCAAAAAAATTCAAAAATGTTCACGCCGACGGTAGCGCTATAGCTTTTTGTTCTTTGAACAGGCGAGCTAAAAACCACCAACCTGCAGACAATTTACCTGACAACTTCCCCATGTAGGCCTCAAACCTGTGACCCAGTGGTGGAGGGCTTGTGATCATACATGTCATACACCTTAACCACAATTTCAAAAACATAATTATTTAACTATCATTTGGTTATAAGGAAACATTTCATGGTAAAAAAATGTAAATCTACACAATTTTAAGGTTAATAACTACATATAGGTACAGTGCATGAACAAGAAGTCACATTTAATTATTCATTTTTATTCATTTTCACCAAATGTTATACCAGTACAATACCAGTATATGAAATGATTCATATTTCAGCAAATGGTTTCGATTAAAACAATAACCATTAGCTAATGGGAACTTGATAGTATTGTGTGTATAACACACTTAAAGGAGAATGCTTCGGTACCAGGCCATGATGGCGTACGTTACAATAAATATTAATTAAGGGGCGGATGTCGCTGATAAGTGTCCTGTTAGTGCTAGTCTGTAAACCAGCACCAAAACAACAGACTACACTCGACCTTTGTAGTCAGACATTGACATAATCACAAAACTCTCATTGTTTCTTCAATTAAGTCTTTCAAAAGGTCTAGAAGGCCTGTATGTACATTAAAACCTTGTTATACTGCCAATATTTTACAGTAACAAGAGTACCGCAGGGTGTAACAATATACGCCCGTCGAATGCCATATAGTGTTATATACTTTCTTACATTGAAATAAGATCTGCATCATTCTAAGAGTGGTTAGCCGACAT
Organism: Chlamys rubida; assembly: GCA_032359455.1. Taxonomy (NCBI): domain Eukaryota; kingdom Metazoa; phylum Mollusca; class Bivalvia; order Pectinida; family Pectinidae; genus Chlamys; species Chlamys rubida. Next base: position 10,433 of record JAUMHH010152971.1, on the reverse strand, counting down.
GCTATAGAAAATGTAGGAGAAAATCTTTGGACAAAAAAAGGGCAATTACTTTTGCAAAAATAGTCTAATCAAAATTCTGTTAAGGGAGACACAACTTCATATCATGAGTATAGTGTATACCAAGTTTCAAAGAGATCCATTGAAAAATGTAGGAGGAGAATGCCGGACAAAAATCAAATACTGAAATTAACAAAGGGCAATAACTTTTGGAAAAATTGTTGAATCAAAATTCTGTTCAGGGAGACACAACTTCATATCATGGTTATAATGTATACCAAGTTTCAAAGAAATCGGTCAAAAAATGTAGGAGGAGATTGCCGGACAAACAAAAGTTTACGCCGGACGGACGAACAACCCCATACCATAATACTCCCGTCAAATTTGACGGGCGTATAAAAAGTGGCGGTCCGGAAATCTTTTACAGATTGTTGATAAGTCACTCCCTGACCTACAAAAATGGTGTTCGCTCAGGTGGGAAATTCAGAACAATTGTAAACAGAGGACTCTACTGACGGAATTTAGCAGCTGTTGGGGATAATAAGAGTGGATTTGGATCAATAAATAATCCATTTATCGATATATATGAGGTATGTGTTGTGTCATAGTAGATTTTTGTTACAAGTCAGCACCTCAAAATTATCTCATGATCAAACACCAAACGGTGTCAAATTCCACGTTTTCATATAGCAGTGCGCTCTGGCCCCACACCAGACATCTATCTGTCAAAATGTCTGGTGTCAGGGCCAGGGTAAACTTGGGCCAACATCAGCCTAATGATAAGTACTATTAGCTTATGTCTACGTCTACCAAGTAGTTGACCTACTTCATCATATAGATTATGTCAATGTAGGGTTGTGAGAGTGTGTGCATGGCAAAGAAGGATGTGTATACGTAGTCGTGCGTATGAAATACTAATGATTTTGAGAGTGAAGTTTGGTTACAAAGGTGTCAAAAGATTCTGAAGTTACCAGGTCAGGAGGCAATTTATTCCACTCTGGGATATTCCGTCTTTGCGTATTGCAAAGTTATCTTCTCTTGTGAGCAGGTATTGATTGTTACGTCATTGGTTTGTGTTAGAAAATTACGTTGTTTTCTCAAAAATTGATGACGTTACTCTCACAAACAAATGACGTAACAATCAATACCTGTTCACAAGAGCAGATAACTCTGCAATACGCAAAGGGGGAATAGGAAATGAATAAAGAACAATAAAAGAAGGAATTTTTGCAATATTTGATGGATCAATTCTACTTAGGGAAAAATTAAAAGCAGCATGGTTGAGAGACAAAAATTGACAATTTGTAGGGTAACTCAATGGCCTTGTATTCAGAAGATGTTTCAACAATACATTGGTCACTGAGATGTGACACCCTAATCTATTGACAGCATTTCCTCATGACATCTCGGTTAGCTCCATTGGCCCTGTTCGGTTTATAGATTAGCAAAGATATTGGTTTAACCTGGAAGTCACTTGATTGGTGTCATTTTGTTGCTGATGTGGAAATCAAGAGCCTGTTTATCCAAGTCATTTGACCACACATCAAATCGAACACAGCCACGGCATCCAGAGCTCTTGCTGTACCCTCATTCCCAGGGAGAAAGGAAATGCAAGAGTCTCTGAAAGGTTTGTCATGTTTTACAGATTGCACTAGCCGCGACGTCCTCTTTCACCACCACCAATACCGCAGGAACAGTAAGAACACAATCACTATAATTAGTACCGCTCCTATCTTTGCATATGACGACCGCAAATTCAGATGGTGAGCATCTTTTCTGTAGGTCTTTGACATATCTGATAAATCGCTGGCTTTGGAATCCAATTCTGAAAGATATTTTTTCAGCTTAGTACACACACATGCAATTATTTATGATTAATGATGGTGTAACAGAAAACATATTGTCATAATGCAAAGGGACGAAGAAATCCTAGCAATGTTACCAACAAGTAAAATGACACCAAGGACCTAAGACTAGTATTGTAATACAGGTTTATAATACAAGTATTTAATAGTAACTAACAACAATGAATGTTGATGTTAATGGCAAAGCAAACATACCTTCAGCTTACATCGTTTTTACAATTCAATATTTGTCAAGAAAATTCAATAGGAGTATCAAAAGAAAAGCAATGACTGAAATTGAATCCAAACTAAAACCGACTGTTGTCATCATGACTTGCTGTATTGACACCTTGAACATGCTTATAAATAAAGAGGGCAATCTTTAGAAAATTACCTGACAATTTCTCTCCACGATCAAGAACGTCATCAATATTTTGGACCATGATTCTGTGAACATCTTGTAACTCTGTGTTAATTGAAGAAAGGTTTTTTCTTGCTCTGGAGTCCATGTATGATTTTCTAGCTTTCTGTATGTAAGTATCTGTTCAAGAAAGGGAATTAGTTATAACACATCATACCAACACAAATTGATAAATGTTTCTAAAATCCTCTTCTCCAGTGAAACGATCATGCGTCAAATACATAATTTGTTATGACAAATTTTTCACCGGCTCTTGACATAAAACCTTCTAGTTCAGGCTAGTGAATTGGTCACCCTTGATAACGTAACATGTCGGAATATTTTCCACTTAAGAGTTGATTTTACCTTCTAATTCAATGATGAATTGGGTGAAATATCTTTTAACCAAATATTAATTTCTCAGCAGTTCAATTTCTGGCACTTTTATTCAGGTGTCATCTACTTTAAGTTATAGACATACTTACCAAATTCAATAAAGCTGTAAGGCCTGGAAACAGTTTCGACTCTTTTACCATAGTGCGAATTAAACTCTGTTTGTAGATCCTCTAAGTAGGAAAATGCAAGTCTTTTTGAAAATGATTTTTCACATAAAATGAGAAAACACACTCCTTTTTCAATCAGATAGCTACAAAAGACAAAACATACCAAAGTTAATTTTATTATAAATACATGTAGTATTATTTTCCTTTAAATATCACCAAAATGCTTTAAACTTATAAGATATATAACATACGAGGAAGTAGAGAACAATCTATCTTTTACATTATTACAATTAAGCTTAACACTGTTATCATATTTGCACCAAGATTGTTAGTTAGCAGTGCACGTTCTTGAATTTTCTCCCATAATGATTTTGGTGTTATCCATAAAAATTGACATAAAAAAGCATGTTTGATGATGAATTTTGCAAAACATTATTATCAGCTACATCTTACAGATCTACATGTATATTTTAATATTTGATCATATTTCAAATTTGTGATCAACATTTATAGCATTTAGTATCCTCACATGTTAAGATTGAAGATTAAAACAGCGATTTTATTTTTCCCCCAATAAAATAAAGAATGTAACTAGATAATTTAGGTTTTGTTTCATTTACAGGTATTTTTATGTTTATAATTATAACAGCAACATAAGCTGGCTGTATATAAATACAATGCAGGGATGACAGAGTTCTTTTTGCATTGTAAGTGGACCACTGGACAACTTACTGGAATATATATGGTCCTGTCTCCAGACTGCATCTAGCTGGAGGTTGGGGGTCTGACATTATTTTCTTGAATAACTGTTTAGACTGCGTCTGGTAATCCATCAAACTCCTTCCGGCCTGCAGAAATAAATCCATTTTGATGAAAATTTCACTAATTTAAACTTTTTGAAAAATGGCTAATGTATGTATATATATATAATGCGCACCATAGAATATGTTCGTTGCAAACTGCATTCATATACTGTATACGCCATCAAAATGAAGGTCAATCCTTACATAAATTATTTTTCATCAACCTTTAATTAATTTAGAATAGTAGTTAGTTTGCTTGTGTAAGTTTTGTGAGTTACAATGACTTAATTTTTTGGAGTGATATTTGTTTTCCATTACTTTTGGGAAATCTTTCTCATGTATTAGAGAAATGTTCTTGATGGGCATTGCTATTATATTTAAAGGTGAAAAGACAGGTGCTGGGGAATACATTAATGTATTGATCCCTGTAGGCAGAGCTCAGAATACATAGTTTCATTTTTTTTTGCCAAAAAAATAGAAAAATAAAACAAAACAAAATATTTCTTTCTGCTATGCTCTAAAGTTTAGAACATTCCCTAAAATTAACTATTAATATGTAGCAGAAATGATCATGAATGGACAGGGGCAACGCTGACAACCCACCAGTACCACTATAGCTCAATTGGTATATAGTGTACATCTTAGAGTTCAGAGGTCCCTGGTTTGAATACCGGTCTGGCCAATGCCCATGCATTTCTTTTTTCCTGTAACAATGTTGTTGTGATCGACACTTGTTTCAAGTACAGGGTGAATGCTTGGCAAAGGAATAGAAACTGGGCAGAGTAAAATTGTCGACGACCAGGTAGCTCAATTGGTCGAGTGTCTGTCAAGAGATCTGAGGTCCTAGGTTTGAACCACAGTCTGGCCTTGCATTTCTCTTCTCTTGTTACATATATGCAAATACCAGATGCATGAAAGAGGCCTGAATTTAATTTGAGATATATTTCATTTTGTAGCGAAACTGAACTGGGTCGATCATTGCAATTGGTGGACAAGGTAGCTCAATTGGTAGAGCATCCGTCTAGAGTTTGTCGGGTCCCAGGTTAGAACAGTAGTTCTGTGGAACAACCTCTCTCTCCAGATACGACCGAAGCATCTATACCTTGGATGAATTCAAGTCGAGGTTGTCAACCAAACAGCAGTAGACAGACACTGCAGGTGTATAGTTTTATTCAATGAACTTTTTTGACACTGTCATTATTTTAGAATTAAGTACATGCTGCACATGTGCAATCAGCGTGATATCCAATAGGACTTTGCTGATTACTGACCAGAACGAGATTGGAAACCCCAGTCTGGCCGTTGCATTTTACAATTTTAATAACAAACTTAAATGAAGTAAAGGCAAGTTCTGTATATCCATATTACAATCATCATTTGAATTTCTTATCTACTCACTAGAGAAAGCGTATTCTGTCTTTTATGGGATCTGGTTATTGAACGTTAAAAATGTGGAGATAACTCTACTAATATTCTTTGTATGGTACTGTCATTTTCCTTATGTCTCATAAAGTTAAGATCTTAATTTCCTTAAAATCTTAAACATGCTCAATAACAAAACTTAGTGTCACATATCACGTCCACATCGCCATTCAAGTATACAGGATGGAAGGTAATCGTGTCAGTATAGTATCTTGAAAGAGCTGGACATTGTGAAAGTAAACACAGTACATGCATGTGGCAACAGACTTGTCACAGCAAAATGTCCGACTCGTTGCCTTTTTTACCGTTTCATCTTCTTGCATAGACGCAGCCAGGGGTAGAGCATCTGCCACCCTTGCTATTGTTGTTATAAGTACCATCTTCTCGCATCTAATGTTATTCTTTTAAAACGAAACGATAATATAGTCACTGATCATGTACCGATACACGTATATTGCAGTGACGTGTAACGTAACGAGTGTGGGCATGACAGGAAAGAGTAAAATACCACTTCCGGTCGGTATTTCTGTTTTTGGCTATTAGGCCATGTAGGATTTAGGAATTGTTTAGATATATAGCCATCTTGGAAAACCAAAGTACTTATTGTCGGTTGATGTCACACACTTCTATGTATGTTTATAAGCAGTTATATTTAAAGTTTCCCGAAACGTTCAAAAAGGGTCATAATATTTTATAATATGCGAGACGTTTCAGTGTGCGCAACGTCACACGTAACCATTACAAGCAATATGGCGGCGCTCTCTGGGTCCCTTGTGGTCGACAGTCTCTGATGTTTATCTTCAATTTTCCTCATAATTGTTTGGCTACAACTTGTCTCAGTGGTGCAGAAGACAACATCCGATCATAGAAGTGGACGAATTCAGTCAACTCTTAATTCTGGGGTCAAATTATCAGGTAAATGAGAAGACATTGACAATCTCACTGTCTACTGTTTATGACACGATTTTAAATACCCGGTGTTATTAGTGTCAATCAGCTGTTGCACGAACACAGACTTGATGTCTTCTTAATTGTTCAATTTAATCATAATGTTCAAGACAAAACAGAATGAAGTAGATCCTACTCTAAAGACATGTAACTGTCCAATATCGATCAGTGGTCAAATAGATTGCTCATTTGTGACAAATGTCATTTTTACAATAAGAAACACTAACGGAGCATATTTTACAAATATATACTAATAATAATTTACCTTTCAAGTAGGCCAATTTGTTAAAATAATGTCATGATGGACAACAACGCACAATGTACATGTAAGTACACAAATGGGTCAAGGTCTCAGTGTTGTTCCTGGAAATTAAGTCGTTATTGGCACATTTTATAAATATTCTGACACTGGCTTCATATTTTGTAATGCAGTGCTTGAGTTAAATGTATCATCACAATGATATACTAACCAATTAACTCTTTTGAAAACCACACTCACCTGAAACTACCCCTTTGAAGTCAGTATGTTAACAACTTGATTTTTATACCTCCTTTCCCTGGGGCCTGTACCTTCAACTTTGGGAAAATATCAAACACAAAAAACCCCACTGTGTAAACCCTAAATACATTGGTTAATGTATACGTGAGCGTATACCTAGTCATTATTGGATTTACATATACATGTGTTCAGTCTGAATAATTGTTTCATATGCACATTCAGTACTGTTTATGACCATAAGGATGCTGTGTACATTACTGATGAACCCCCTTTAATGATTTCAGTATGAGCAATTCCGCTCCCTGGCAGTATCAGCAGGGAGCACAGACAGGTACAGGAACAGGCACAGGCACTGGAGCAGTAAAGTTATTTAACCCTGCAGATTTTGGAGCAGCTACATCTCAGTCAAGTAACTTTGTCAACAATGCTGTTCAGGATGGCCAATTACAAGCCAATGGCCAAAAGCAAGCAAGCACCATGAACAGTTCATGGGACTGGAGTCCGTCACAATGGCATTCTGGTGGAAATGAAGGGCACAATAACCAACAAAGCAACGCTAATCAAAGTCAAGGCCATGATGTTCCAGGAAATGTTGACACATCAGTGTACCAAGGTCAGGCATACGACCATACTCAACAACAACATCAACAGTATTACAACCAGCAGCAGTACTGGGATCCTAGCCACCAGCAGAATCAACAAGTGCTGAATCAACAAGCTCAGGAACAGGATTTTCATGGTCATCAAGAGTTGGCTAATCAACAGTATGGCTATAACCAAACATGGAATAATACTGACTATAGTCAACAGCAACAGCAAAACCAGCCTATAAATAATCATTATGATGGCCAACAAACCTTTCAACCACACCAGGAGAATAGTCAGCCTTACAATATTATCAATCAGGAGCAGACACAGGGACACTTTAATTTAGAACAAGGTCAGGATCATCTTGCCAACCAGGGACCTAATCAGGAACATGTTTATAATCAACAAAATGTAGAAAATGATGGTCTTAATTCATCTGCAGCTTCGAACTATAGTGGAAGTCTAAATCAGTCTAGTATCCATGAGGATCAAGGATCTACTTCAGGTTTCTACCAAAACACAGATCCTGAAGATGTAGGTTTTATTGGACAAAGTCATGTAGGGGAGGAGCCTGTTGTAAGTAGTGGGATTGTAAATCCTCCAAATGTTGTACATTCCAGTGCCAATGACAATGCACCATTACGCATGGGTATGGTTGGTGGTGAACAGTTAGAAAGCACACAAGATAGAACTGGTATGAATGCTGTGATATCACAAGTGAATCACATGACAATTCAAGACAATGAAAGTTCTGGTGGGGTAAGCTATGGTGCTAAATCAGTAGATAGAGCACAGGAACAAGGGTTTGGTATTGGTCAGCCAGTTACTTCAAATGGCCCACCAACTAACCTTGTGCAGACTAACAGTGGTATGATGACCACTGCTGATGATCAGCAAAGCTTAGGGGACTGGGAGGTGGTACCATCCCAGAATCTTGCTGTACCTGGGAATCATAGTAGACAGAGTTCCACTGACAATAATGTCCAGTTTTTTATTGGCTCCAGCAGGAACTCTCCAGGTAGTGGGCGTGGCACAGGATCACCCTGTTCAGTTACACACGGGCAGGGGGAGGAGAAGACTAATCCGTCTGTCTTCAACCCACAGCCCCCACAAGTATGTCAGCCTCTAAAACCATTCCAACCTGATTCTATGTTGCCAAAGTACACATCCTCCCCGAATGTTACACCAGAGACTACTGTGCCAACAGAATTAGGAAAATCATCTTCATCAAACACAGGTCCACCCCCTTCCATGGGTACTCCACCATCGGGCAGAGGGGGAGATAACCCATTTAGGAAAAATGGTCAACAGCTAGCACCTACTGAACCTCAACAGGAATTTGGGCATGGAATTTCTGGAAATGTGTCTGCCCTTGAAGGTAGCTCCTATTCTGAGGGTGTGTTGAGTAGCAAGGAGAGTTCCATTGAACCACCTAGTCCAATTCTGAATACTGAAGACCCATCACGGACACTTGGCAGTCGTTTTGGCCAAAAGATGAAGCCACAGAGCCCAATCATGCCACGGAAAGAGAGCCCGTTTCAACCTCCAGCCAGACGCAGGAATATATCGGGGTCTAGTGAAACTATAGAGGAAAATGCTCGTATGGAGGAGGTTTCTCGACAAGACAGTCGAGAAAGTCTAACAAGAGGTATAGAACACAGTAAGTCATTGGGTTCAGATAGGTCAATTGGTGCAGACAGTAGTAGGAGATCTTCTGGAAGTGATTCACAGGGTCAATCGGATCGTGACTCTTCTCACAGCCAGGACCCCCACTGGAAAACCAGGACAAATCGGGACAGGAGATCCAGACCTCCCCCAGGTCCAAGTGGAAGCTCCAGAGCACGTGCAGTAATGTCCCCTAGGAGGATGGAAAAGCATCTCCAGCAAAACCAGGAAAGAAGGGTGAAACACAACATGTCACCAGCAACAACTCTATGGGCAGACAGTGGTGAGCTGCCAACGGCAAATATTTTGCTTGCCCCTGCAGGTCCAATGCCTTCACTGATGTCACCTGTCTCGGTGTCTCAGCCACTGAAGGCAAAGGATAGCAAAGAGACGGAACATGTTCTGTCTCCTGTAGAAAACTTGATAACATCCTTAACAGAACAAATATCAAAGGAGAACACGCCAGAACCTGAAATTGTGACAAGAAGTGAACCTGTTGTGTTAGCTGATGCACCGAGTAAAAATCAGGAGGAAAGGAAAAGACAGGAAGTGGTTAAAGAACGGGACAGACATGAACGAAACTCCTCTATAGACCGTGAGCTAGAGATAGTACGTAGACAGGAAGAGGAGGAAATTAGGGAGTTAAAAAACAGAAAACATAATGATAACCATGGAGAACACTATAGTGTGAAGGACCAGTATCAAGACAGTCGGGGTCATGACCCTAGGGTTTCTAGAGATCAACGTGAATCAAGAGATCATAATGATCCTAGAGATCGCAGGGATGAAACTTATGATGCCTACTATGATAGAAAGGCCAGGTATGGCGTTAAAGGAGGAGCAGCACCTCTTAGAGATCCCTACAGGGATCAATACTATGGAGATGAACGATATGACAGGCCTAGGTCAAGGACCTCGCACTGTAAGTATTTTCATGTTTTATTAATTTCTCTGACTTACGTTACAAGATAAGATAATTATGCCAGGCAGGATCTTTCCTTCTATTAAAGCTAGTAAATGTAAATTTAGTTGTTGGCTGTACAAAATTCAAGTGAAATAATCATGATCGCATTTTCAATATGAGGTCAACTGATTTCACCAAATATCGGCGGCCTGTTATATTCAGCAATTACATTGTTTATTGAATTTTCCAAATAAGAGAAAATATAATGCTTCATTACTGTAATATCCCAATTTGCCAAATTGCACAATATAATATTCAGTGTATTTTTACACTAACACTGGTAATAATATAAAGATGTAATATAAATTATAATACAACCGGTAACTTGTTTTGATATCTACAATAGATGATGAGCGACCTTCATCTAGGCAAAGTCGTACTGAGACAGATTCTGACCGCCCACGTTCCCGCCAGGAAAACAGTCGAGACCCAGCCTACAAGGATGGACGATATAGTTCTACATCAAAAGGAGGTATATATGTTGTAGTTTTATATAATCAAGAGTCTAGAATCAATACACATGGATATGACCTGGTTGTTTGTCAATGTAAGCTCAAGAAGATGATTAATAGAATCTTCCCCTAACTTGAGGGTGTGACAGAGAAATCTCCAACCCGAGGGGTGATGTTTTTTGGTTGTCTAACCCTCGGCAGAGCCTCGGGATCAAAAAAATCACCCCGAGGGTTTGAAATTTCTCTGTTACACCCTCAAGGTAGGGGATGCTTATTTTTCTCCCATCCTATTATTTCAGTCACAGCTCCACCGACAGTAGTCTGCCATGTTTGTAAACAAAAACACAT
>JAUMHH010152960.1:2718-18984 GCA_032359455.1 Chlamys rubida | reverse complement strand
TAAGCCTTTAGCTTACAGTTCTGGTTTATATAGGAGCGGGGGTATTAGTTAGCCATTGGCTTACAGTTCTAGTTGAACCTATTATTGTCATGTTGCCAAGCATAACTTCTGTATCACAAAGTACCATGCTTTTAATTGGTTAACAGCTAGATTCCTACTTGGTACGAATAACAGCCTCTCTGAAACATCCCACCTCTTGGTTTGGGATAACCCAAGTTTCTCTGTATGTATAGCAAAGTCTCCTATCAGATGTGTTTCCCTTGCTATGTTATGTTTTGTACGCAGTGCTGTTATAATATAAAATAGCCAGAGGAGATGTTTGATGTTATGTTGCTTTACTTTCAGCTTGAAATAGCGACATCACTGTATGAGAAAGGATTACTGATCACTGGAGAGCCCCTCGCACCATTGGACGATGACAGCTCATGTGACCACTGACTTCTGACTGGGACATACCCACGAGTTCCCAGTTGTGATGTAGACAGAAAACTATAACTGCTAAAAAGACTTGAAGCAGACTTCTACCAAGTTGTGTTCAGTAACAGAGAAATGACTGCGTTTGATTTATTGTGTATTGTCTACTCTTAAGGTCTCCTGGGACAAAGTCTCCAGTGACCTGCTGCAATTGTTTTTTGTCTGTCATCGTACGTCCATAAACAACTCAAATTTGGGTCATTTTGCTCAAAAATTGCTGTCAGAACTGATTTTAATGAAATTTTATATGAAGCTTCCAACGTTAAACTCAGAGCCAGGGGCCTGAGGGGCGACCCACAAAGGGGTCAAATTTGCAAGGCTTTGTCAAGACTCGTCTGAAAGCAGCATCAGATTACTTTTTCATAAACGAACAACTCTGGTCCAACCAGTTCAACCATTTGGATTGCGATAAACGAAATTGGCCTTGGTCGTTCTTCAACACTTTGTTTGTGAATCCATAGTTAAAGAGAGCTTTTTTGGTTTATGTATAAACTTGTTTTCTACATCACAACAACAGTTGTATGTACTACAACTCAGGTGACCCTTAAGGCCCATAGGCATCTTGTTTTGGAAATTTTTTTTCATTACTTTTTTTCTTTTTTTTTTCTTCAGAGTTGGAATAAAACAGCTCCGTATTGATCTGTATTTGTTACAGAAATAAACATGGATTGTAAATGATCATGTAAATTGTTGTATCAAGGAATTAATTACAATTGTACAGGTGTGATTTTAATACTAGAATCTTGTCTTTCATCGATTCCATTATAGCTTATCTACATAATCACAATATGAGAAACTGTGGACCTTATTCCTAAACCTGAGTTCCCTACCAGTAAAACTGAGAGAGAACTGACGAAAGGCTTGGAGTGTCCACCCCACAGTCACATCCATCCATCATGTTTAAATAATCGCAAAACTTCACAGATGGATGTACCAGAAAACAACTCTTGGGCTTGTTTTTCAGTATTGTTGGTATATATCAACTCATATGTATCAGTAATTATTAACTTATTATAAACAAGGTTATGTGATAATAATTGAAATGCCTATATCCTATATACCTTTCTCATTTCATACTTCTGGTTCTCTTAGAAGTTTACAATCACCAAGTGTTGTATCTCGGACTTTTATATTTTAAAGAATTCAGAATTTCTAGATTTTATTGTAGGGAACATAAATCCGAGTCCTGTTTAATTCCTAGCTGTATTACAACCGACTTCCCTATGGTAATATAGAGGACTGTACTGGTATTATAGTGATATATTCTGGTATTATAATGACCTCTTATATTGGATATAGGAATATAAGTCTGGTAACAAAGTATACCAGAAATAACACTTTTTAAGTTTCGTGTTTTGTACACTGTTAAGTATTTTGTACAGTTGTCGTATGATACAGTATGCTAGGCGATAGTTACGTGTAAGGAGCTTTGTTTTACACAATGTTGTACATATTTTGAACATACAATCAGTGAAATATTTAAGAGTGCAAAACATCTTACATGTATCATTGCCTCAGCAGTACCTTAACTAGTGAGAAACAGTATTATGGTTTATTTTTGGTCAGAGGACAATAGGTTAACCTTAAATCACTTTGAATTGGCTGGATAGAGAAAATATAATGGCAGTGATAATTACAGGAAAACCAAGTCAAGTGGGATTGGAACCCTGGCACTTACTATTACTATTTCTGTGATATTTACTGTTGCTTATCATGCAATTTACACTAATCTGATTATTTAAAGCTGGTGAAGGAATGCTGCTTTTAACTGCTGTGATTAGGGTAAGATAAAGGATGTTTATAATGTCTTTAAAATGAAATAAATTGTCCAATCATCAATTTATTGTTGTTGTTTATGTTGTACAGGATGTTTTATTACAGACTGGGTCCTTGTACCAACCAAATGGATGTAATAGCCCCGATTCATTAAATAAGTGTACAGCTCAGTCAATAAAGAAATCATTACTGGTGGGAGACTATGGATTGCTTTACAATGCTTTGCCTTAGTAAGCTTGTACCCTACAGTTCTGGTTTATATAGGAGCGGGGGATTAATTAGCCATTGGCTTACAGTTCTAGTGGAAACTGAAATTGAAATCTTACTACTTAACACTCAGTAACATAATATAATCATAGATATATATACATACATGCCTATCAATATAAAATTCAAGTTTGCTTATAGAAAATTAACTTAATTGAGAAACTGAATGACTGCAGTTGAGATACACCTAGTGTAGGGGAAATATAATGATGTCTCCAAGTTGTCAGATCTGCATTTGTTTATATATTTTGTTTTTGAAACTTCAACTTCTTTTCTAATACAGGCTGTAGTTTTGATTGGATGGGCTGTTTCCTTAGCGACAGGACTGTCTGTTGTATATGGCCTCTATTACTACTTTCACCATGGTTACAATGCACCCTTGGCACCAAGTGTGATTTACGTGGCCTTGAATCGCTTTGCCTGGAGTGTCGCCCTGGCCTGGGTTGTATTTGCCTGTGCTACTGGATATGGAGGTAAGATTGTAACTCAGGTTATCTCCCTTTGGTAATAAGATGTGCTACAGGATATGGAGGTAAGATTGTAACTCAGGTTATCTCCCTTTGGTAATAAGAAGGTTGGTCTCATTGAGGAAGTTGTAATGTCAGTTTTCTACATCTCACTTACTTTTAAGGATTTAATGACAAGAACATTTAAAATAAATATGCATGAAATTTGTTCTGTCTTAATTATCATGTTATATCAACGAAAATGAAAATGTTGTAAATTCTACTTCGTATAAATAAACTTTACTCTACCACATCCTAGGAAATTGTCAAAGAACCATGAAATTTTGTACCCGCGAAATAATTTGAAAGTTCCAAACCATGAAAGAAAGTACACACGAACAGAAGATTTTATGTTCATGAGTTAGTGGCTCTATAAGTACTGGGGCCACAGTGACCAAACGGCTTAGGCATCTTACTGTCTATGGTCACTCGCCCTCTATCACTGGGTCCCGGGTTTGAAGCCTACGTGGGCCAAGTACTTGCGGCACGTTGTTTGTCTTTCTCTGGGTACCCTGGGTTTCCTGCGCCACCGAAACCTGACATGTCGTTAATGGTCCATACCTGTTAATAGGATGTAAAGCACAAACACATCTGTATGACTTTATCTGTTGGATAAACATAAAATCACACATGAGAAAGCACACATTTTTAAAAGATATTTAATCTGTGGACCAGTTTAAGTTATTTGTTATGCAAAATATTTTTTTTCCGTAAGTTGTTTTATTCATAACAATTAAGTCTGGTAAAACTGATTTTATATTAAAAAAATCCATAATCTTGTTAAATATATTTTGTAGGTCTGGTAAACTCTATCCTGTCGTGGAGCGTGTGGGCTCCTCTGGGACGTCTGACGTACTGCGCCTATCTGGTACATCCTATGGTGATGGAATATGCTTTCCACCAACCTTACACGTATTACTTCTCAGATGTCAACATGGTAAGAATTGACCTTCTATGGCATCAAGAAACAGACACAATCTTGATATTAGAATTGACCCCGGGGTCTGGCCCCACTTTTGAAGCCAGAAATGGTATAACCATTTATATCATTGCCAGGCATCAAGAGACAAACACAATCATATATAAGAATCGACCTGGGGTCTGGCCCCACCCATAGGGTCTTAATTTCTAGGCCATAACTTTGAAACAGATGAGATCCCCACCCCATAACCATATATACGTTTAATAAGCAAAAAGCCATAAACACAGTCATGTATTGGATTTGACCCTTGGGTATGGCTCCACCCTTAGTGATTTATATCTTGAGTCATATCTTTGAAACAGTTGATATCCCCACCCAATTACTATAAAAACCATTGCTTGGCATCGAGAGGCAAGCACAATTACAATATTAGAATTGATCCTGAGGTCTGGTCCTACCTCTAAGGACCTAATTCTTAGGTCATAACATTGAAACGGTTGAGATCCTCACCCCTTAACCATATATATCATTGCTGGGCATCAAGAAACCGACACAATGCTATATTACTATTGACCCTTGAGTCTGATCAGGCCCATAACTTTCAAACATATGAGATTCCAACCCTATAACCATATATATGAATTTGATAAAGAAATAAACACAGTCATATATTAGTATTGACTCTTGGGTCTGGCCCCAACCCTAGGGACTTAATTCTTGGGTCATAACTTTGAAACGGTTGAGATCCTAAACCCATAGCCATTTATACCATTGCTTGGCATATAAATATCCATGTGAGCAATACGGGCCCTCTGGGCTTCTTCTTTATATTTAAATATCCGATATATAAGTATGCTACCAGGAATGACCAGAGGGTCTATGGAACCCCGGGGAACTTAGTCCCTGGGTCATAACATGGGCATGGACCATAACGCCATTCCTACAGCTGTTCGGCATTCATTTGCTTGAAATAAGAAACAAACACAATAATCTAACTGTATAACCAAGGACTGGCTTTGCCCCACACTAATGGACATAGTATGTCGGTGATAATAAGAATCCAACCCCATAACCTGGTATACATGCAGTTACTAGGAATGAAGTGATGCATTTTGATTTTCTACCAGATGGGACCTCTGGTTCTGCCTCAGCCCTGTAGGACATAGTCCATTAGTTATGACATGAAAACAGAAGGAGCAGTTGCTGAACATGAAGATTTGGATAATTTGTGATACCAGGATTAGCCTTGGAATTCAATTCTGTGCAATCGCTGGAAAGTTAGTCCCTAGTGCTTAACGCGACAATGGTTGATATTCAATAACCATATATACAATTACGTATACAGTGCATGAAGATGCAAACAAAATCATGCTATCATATTTACTCTGTGTTCTGATCCCGCCCCTCCTGACTTAGTCCCTTGGTCATAACATAACAATATGAGAATGTAAATATAAGTACAGTTAGATATTCGTTTCCACAATTTAAGCATAAGGTCCTATTTTCTTCTTTTCTTAAAAAAACAACTATGCATATATTCCACCATATATTGCCACCCGCACATTATGCTTCCAAAAACCATCAATGGCATCAGTATAACAAGGTTTCCTTATATAAATTAATAGAGTCACCTTATAATATTGCCACTTCTTTGTTCAGCAAGATGTTGGTGTTATAATGGGGTTTGTCATTACATCAAGGGATTTATTGACAAATAAAGCAAGAAATACTATGGAAAAAATCTTAAAGGAAAGGGGGAAAGGGAAAATCAAAATATGCTTGTTGTACGCAAACTGGCAGTGTACTGGGTAGGCTGTTACAGATGTTTTGCTTTATGTATATACTTTACTGAAATGAAGATATGCTTTTGTTTCCAGATCTGCTATTTCACTGGCATGTTGGTTCTGTCCTACGCTGCTGCCTACATCGTATCTATGGCTGTAGAGGCTCCGATGATCGGTCTGGAAAAAATCCTGATACAGGTCCTGAAGGAACTCTCAACACGCATTCAAAAGTGCTGTGAGCAAAATCACAGTATTAACAACAGCCAGTGAAAATATGATTCTTTACAGTTTACTGTTATAAGTTCATGTGAATAAAAATATGCTAAACAAATTTTTCAAGGTTTTAAGCCTTATTCATTGCCCAATATGACTCACAATTTAAAATCGTCTCAAACTGAGTTTTAATGAAGCATTACTGAATACATTAATGCCAGTTATATATATAATTTTTAAGATAATTTCATATTTTTTAAAATTGAAAGCAAAATATACAGTCTAAGGATTAAAAATGATTACTCTTGGATAAAAATACATAAGAATAAAATACATATATATAAGAATTTGAAGTTTTTGCTTTAGGATTTATTCTTCTAATGTCAAAATTATGTTTGAATCTTATTTTCATCTAGTAGTGGTTTTTATAAAATTTTACAAATTATGGGCAATTTTAAAATCAAACATGCATATGAAAAAAAAACACTTTAAAAAATCAGATGCGTGTTTTTTGCAGAACTTGTTTTCATGTGAAAAAATATTACCAGTTTGGCAGCAATTTGAATATCACCAAAACTGCATTGCTAAAAGTTTACCTCTTCTTTGACATCAGAGGTATCACCAAACGTGTATATACTTGTATCGCTGTTTATTAACTGTAGCAAGCTACTTTTTGGTGTGCAAGTTTTAAATATTCAATATTGATTCATGGATGCAATGGGCAGGAAAAGCAGGACCATTGTCAGATATGTCCTCATTTGAGGAACACCTGAGATACCTAGGAGGAGAAGATAGGGGAAAATGAAAGATTTGTTTCATATACATCGATAAGGTCGGCGCCTGACTTGAAGCACTTAATTATCATGAAGCTAATATCTTAACATATGATTTACAAAAGAATACGAGGGAAAAGAAAGAATCAAAGATTATAAAAGGTGTAACCCAATTGAAGAAAATAAACTTGACGAAACATTTCAGTTGTGACCGTTTGGCTTTCTTTCATGCCTTTCCACTTTGTGTCCTTTGAGGCATCCTCGATATCCAGGGGTTACGCTCACTTACGCTGTCTACACCTCTGGAATATGTCATAGCAAAATCGAAGGCTCAGTGTAGTGTGCAGCACCTTGAAAATAAGACGAGAAGACTAGTTTGATCCTTTGATGTACATCAAAAGAATCTCGCGGTCACGTAACGGTAAAAATTGACAGGCTTTGAAGTCGGGCGTCTCTCCTTTGTAATCTTCAAAGGACAGGTATCAGCCAAGCGATTGGTCAGTTTTTTTTACCTGAGACCAATCAAACAGCTATCTCCGTGCCTTCAATTTTGCTATGACATATTCCAGGGGTGTAGAGAGCGAAAGTGAGCGTAAAACCCTGGATATCGAGGATGGGCAACATTATGTTATAGACAGACAAAACCCTGTAAAGTGTTAAAAAAACCAACCAACCTTTTAAAGAGTCAGATAAAGGTAGAAATCTGGATACCACAATGGGTCAGTTCTGAATCGAGATGATGGGGCTCATAGACTCTAGCACGTCATTGACCAGGTATTAAAAACGCGTAGCCGAATCATTTTGTCGACTTGACCGTCATTAACAAAGTTTACATATATATGCTTATTATGTAACCGTAAGCCATCTCGTATATATTTTACATATAGTATACATACGCATTAGCGGTCATTTGTCTGATTAGATATTCACTGGTTGTACTATATGAATCTGCATACAATAGGGCCAAATAGGTAAACATCCCATTTCAATCTTTATGTACATGTCTCTGAAAATAATCCCATCTTAACCTGTTTTACATAACATGATTCTAATTCCGTGTATTATATTATCATTTTCTATATGAGCCTTTGCTCTAGGTCGACACTAAATGGTTTAATATTGTTATTATCTTTTATAGTGTTATGTAAACAAATCATTTGTATTCACCTCATAATGTTATTATTGTGTTTGATTGTTAACAGGATGTAGTCCTTGACTACGTGTCCTTATCACTACAGGACAGAACTCTTCCCTGTGTGAGGGATGTACTTGCGTTTCCTTCCTTCTCGGAATGATAACTGTACAGCATAATTAGATCACCGCAAGTCAGTACCAGGCTATACTGATTGACTAAACCTATCAATGTTACATTCATAGCTGTGTAAATAATTGTCGTTTCCTATTTTCTAGAATCAAATTAAGATGTATGTGTATAGCTTCCACTGTCGTTGAAAGAATCCCATTGTAATCGTGACATGTGAAAATTACACACCGCACGTGAGTATTCCATTTAAAGCAGTATGTTTGCATTATACTCATTTTGATCGTTATTTTTGGAACCAATTTTAAAGCAGTACTTGCAAGAAATGCAGATAAGACGTATCCTTCATTTTCTGGTCCCATAATCGCGTTAATTTGTGTAATTTCATGTTATATCTGGAGTACAATGACAAAGCGTGATTGGGTGATAAAGGCAGAACAACGTTGAATGGCTAAATAGTAATATTTACATCAGAACTATCCGTAATACAACTTTGCATGGCTTAATAGTAAATATTAACAGGGGGACTATCCGTAATACAACTTTGCATGGCTTAATAGTAAAGATTAACACGGGGACTATCCGTAATACAACTTTTAATTGCTTAATAGTAAATATTAACACTAGAACTGTTAGGGGTACAATTTTGAATGGCTAAATAGTAAATGTTTAAGCCAAAACTATCCAGGCACTAAAACTTTGAATAGATAAACCATAAAAATATACATTTAAGCACTATCTGTAGATTAACTTGGAATGGCAAAATAATTTAAATTTACGCCAGAAATATCTGTAGTTCAACTTTGAATGGCTTAATCATAAATATAAATGTCAGCACTACTTCCAGAACTATCTTTAGTATAACTTTGAATGGCTAAATCATAAATATACATGTCAGTTCTATTTCCAGAACTATCTGTAGTATAACTTTGAATGGCTAAATCATAAATATACATGTCAGTTCTATTTTCAGAAATATCTGTAGGACAACTTTGAATGGTGGCTAAATCATAAATATACATGTGAGCACTATTTCCAGAAGTATCAGTAGTTTAACTCTGAATGGCAAAATCATAAATATAAATGTCAGCACTATTTCCAGAAGTATCAGTAGTTTAACTCTGAATGGCAGAATCATAAATATAAATGTCAGCACTGTTGGCAAAACAACCTGGAATGACAACAAATATGTATATACGTCAGAACTATCGGTAGTACAACTTTGACTTTACATTCGTTTAAGCTTTAGTAACACTGGTGAATCCCAAATGAACAAACTGACCGTGTGGTACAGTACAGTATTTACTGTGTTCGGTCAACTCCACACACGAAAACATTAAATAGGTGCTACGTTCGTATTTCTAGCGATTATTATATACATATATTTCTAAATAAATTAGTCTACGTAAAATATCTAGTTATTAAATTTTCCTGATGTTACGAGATATCTTTTATCCATTTAAAGATATCTGTTTTTGAATTGAAATTATTTCTTTTTCTTTTATAGATATATCTATTTCAAGTTAAGATATCTGGATAACATTTAAATATATTTCCTTTACAAGACATCTCTATTTGACATATAATTATTTCGATTTCATTTAACGATATATCTAAATTTATTTGTTATCAAGATGGCTTGCCATTGGCTAAATCATAAGTATATGCCTTAGCACTATAGTTAGTACAAATTGCTTAATTATAAATATTTACCCCAGAACTATCGCTGTACAACTTTTAATGGATAAACTGGGTTGAAATCCTTAATAAATCTTGGTCTGGTGCAACTGATTGGATATTTATTTCAGCATATCTTAAAGCATCGATTGAAAATGTAAGTCACCGAGATAGTTAAACTACCTGCGTGATATTCATTCAGAAATAGAATCATTATAAAGAAGACAACATTTAGAAAAAAAGTATCATACATGCTTAATATTGATAAAGGCTATTCTTGTCATACTGCTATAGTTTTACCAGAGGGAATCAGTTCGAAAGTAAATAAAACGAATAAATACGAAACAGATGTATAAATAAAATAAAGCAACCAAGTGAAGGGGATAATTTAGTCTATACCTAATAAGTAGGATATTACGACTAAAAGATACAGTGAATGCCAATGTTGTACCAATACGCACTAAAGTTTGCAATCTGTCATATATATTAACTTACTCAACATGCAACGTTAAAAATGAAAAAAAAACTCAGCTTGAACTAGCAAGTTTAAATTATGACTTTTTGTTTGAGTTTAAATGATTCAATAATGTATGAAGGCTAAACTTGTCGGGACTCGATCGAATGCATAAGGAAATTATCCGAAACATTCTATAGCATGCACACACTATGTTCTTTGTCAGAGAGACAGTAGCGTACATGTCCATTAACTGGGTCAATATTGACTCCGTACACCGTAGACCATTGGGAATATAGAAATTGTGTCAAAACGCCTATAACCTTGATGAAATGTAGAAACACATTTGAGTCACTCAAAAAGAGACAGGTATTATGCTTGGGTGTCTGATCGGCTGAGTTAACATCTACCGATACCCCTATTCTGTACGGCACATACAAAATGAAACTAGTTCACGGGGTGCGGCGTGTTTCCGTGAACTCGTGCTATTGTTGGAATTTCGGAGAAATCCGAACAAAAATCTGATGATATGAGTTTGAAATCTTTACGAGGCACATGTGGAGTTTACATAGTGAAGAATACGCACGTGTTTTGGGGTTTCTGTTGGCATCCCTTTCTTTAATTTAATGAAAATGCCCCCAGAAATCCTAAATAAAGCGTGTATAAATCGTCGAAGAAATTCCTTAATACTTGGAAACCAGAAGGATCGGGCTCAGTGATCTACTGCGGAACCATATGTGTGTATATAGCAACAAGGCAGACGAGTAAGTATTCTTACGTTGAGGCGTTGACATTAAATATGACTAAATAAAATTGCTTTGATTATTTTTTTATCAAATATTATTAATGTATTATTTTTCTTAATTGATCCAAATGTCTTTAAATAACAAAAGTTTGATTAAGCAATACATCTTTTATGCCTATTTCAGGGGTTAAATACATATGCTATTTAACACTACATAGAACATATATATATATATGTGTGTGTATATATCTATATATACCAAGCGATCAAAAATGTACTTCCGCGTTCCAACATTCTGATTGGTCAATTGAAACAAATATGATTGGCTTAGGTATGAACAGTGTGTCCCATATATTCACACACCACCTAATCGGCTGTGCGCGACACTGCCTGTGGAAAAAGCATTATAGACATATTATAATGATGTCATAGTGCATGTACTAGAATGTATTATAGTATTAAACGAATGAACACATACGCATAACTTGTCCATACACAACACTTAAGTCTGATTTCTATCTGGGTCACAGTGAGGCGCCAGTATACTTTCTTCCTAACCTTGTTTACTTAACGAGATATATTTTAAATGATATAAGTGTATATTTATCTTATTTCACATTTCCATACATTAAGATAGGGTTATATTTTATACTTGTATTGTAACTTTCTTTCTATGATTACCTTACATTTGTATATATATACTTACAATGTACAGGTGCGTACTACATTTGCACCATGTGTGCCATGTTATTTTCTTACATTATAATTTACATCTTTAAGCATTTAACTGCTTTCAGTAGGCATTTATATGCAATATAAATGCCAACTGCAAAAAAGCAAGTTCAAGAAAATGCAACCACGTTTTATGTTGAGTATACCTTTGTCCAGTTTGCATTCTTAGTGTCATGAATGCCAACAGTTAATCTGATAGCAAAATGAAATCAAATTATCATAATTCAGTATTTTGTTCAAATTAATGCATATATTGTATACGCTTGTTAAATTAATAGAGCAACCATCTGCATATAGACAGTAAGTTGTATCCAACTTTATAATTATGCTGTCATAATACTAATGACATCAACATTCGGGCCAAGACATTCAACGCTGATTAGAATGCCATATTGAATGTAACAGTGTCAGAAACAGGCAATGTCATATGGTGGTAAATATTACATCCTTCATCATGTGTTTCTTCTTCCGTTACATTATATCTGCGTCATTTTTCAACTGTGTTTTTCATAGGTTTAACATTAAATATTCTCACAGTGTCTACTGCTATTACATAACATACTTATCATAGTACTTACATTTTATTATATGTGTATAAAAGTGTTTACTGGCATTACATTACATCCGTATCATACATGTTGTACTAACATTACGTTATATAATGCATTAAAGTGCCTGTTAACATTATAACATTTATTATTACAGCTTCCATTGCATATATACATGTATATAAACCGAAAGTGATTTTTCTGTATGTGAACAGTAACATTAACTTGGGGAAATATAATATGATATTTTGACTCTGATTTTGAAATTAGCCAGTACTCCTCCTATTTCAACAGAATTTAAGACCTATTTAGATTTCCACTTTCCGGCCACAAGCATCACCGATGCGTCCAAGAAGGACGAAACAGTTTTATGGTGCAGTGTAACTCACTCTTGGCAGACTCTGTGTGTTTTATAAATTCGCCCCTCAAAAAATTATCAAGCTGAGAGTTTATTTCATTTAAAGAATTAAACAAGTATACAGATAAGTATATGTGATACAGAATATATACAAAATTTTCTACTTTGAATAAACATGTTTTGAATAGATAATTTCCACACTAGGTCCAAAGGTTGAAGATAAAACGGTGTGAGAAACATATCGAAATAGGTTGAAAATGAAGAAGGTAGGGATTAATGGAACTTTCTTACACTGCAAGCTTAAACAGTGTTTATATGTATCTGTATTTATATTCAACGGCGGGAACGTCCGTACATATTTACACACTTAATGATTGAACAATATATCCACTAATCTTTTTAATGGTGTTGCCTTTTCATTTTTACTAAATTACTTACACGGTGAGAACTTATTGTCTATCTCATGTATTATCTCATGAATGTTATCTTAATATTAAGCGAAAGACCTTAGATGACGAAAAGCATCAAGCACTTGTAGTTAAGTTTCATGTTCTGACACATAGTGATTTAATGAATGGATTAGAAATATACATCACACAAAAAGGTGATAATGGTAATAACAGGGATGTTCTCCGGTAAAACAACAACTTGGACAGTCACCCAAAGGAAGAAAGCATTCCTCACTAAACAAAATAAATTAGGAAATAAGGAAATTAAAATATCATTTACAAAAAACCGTCAAATTCTGCTGAATTCAAGTTATATGGATATATAATTATTACATTCGTATGGGCTTAGGCAAAATATAGTCAAAGCGCAAGCGACAAAAAATCACATGTAATATAACATATCATTGTCCAGCTGTAACTTAATAAATAGATATGTTAAAGTATCAAGATAATGTTTTATTTTATTGTTGCAAATCAAAAATGTTTTTGCATTCAAACATTGACTAGATTATGCCATTCAGATTTTGGTTTGAAGTATAATTAAATTAATGTAATATTTTTATTATAAAGTCACTTGCATTGTCAAATATTGCCTTATTCATGATGATAACGTTTTGGTTTACTGTTATTAGGGATTTATATTGTCAATCGTTTTACCTACAAAAATGCGTTTCTAAAATATAAGAAGGCATATCGAGGCAAAATAGTCAGACATGTATGCGTGTATGATCTTACATCTGATACGCGTCTACGTGCAAAGTAGCATATAAAGCAAACAGTGGCGTATACATTTCATTTTGCCTCTAGTCACGTGGTTAACTCTGGACTTAAACTTGTCACTGAATACCATTCATCAAAACACTAGTTCCGAGATAAAAGACTTAACCACGAGTTTATCATATTGCAAGTCATGTTCAGCAGTAGTCTACGAAGCCTTACACACAATACCAAACACAAATGGCACACATTGTTCCCCTTATATGTTAATAAATGATCGTAACACACACACACACACACACACACACACAGGTAATTGCACCTTTAAAATATGGTAATAGAATCAGTATGACAAACATAAATTGCACTGCACAATGCAGCTGGCCTCATCAGTGACGTAAGGAGCAAACTAGTTGGAAATCTGCATTGGTCAAAACTACTATTGAAAAAGAGGGAGATGTTTATTTCAATCCTTAACCTGATGAATTTTTAAATGTATATACTTACTGGTTCATTTCAAATTACTGGTCAATTTCAAATTAATAAACTTCTGATAGTTGAACAACTATGGATCCAATATTTAAAAACAATAAGCTTTGTTTAGCTTTTTAGAAGATATATTCGTCTGAAAGAATTCGTTTGTAGTTCGATAACTGGAAAAAGGACAGGACAACATTTTGAAATGAAATTTGGTAAAACTGTGCATTAATGTAGCAAGGGTAGGGGCTATTAAATAGGTAATTATATAATTATCCAATAAGCTATAATTTATTTAATCACCGATCAAATATACAATGTTTGTCATTATAGACAAACTTAAATACAACCTGATTATACACGGTACATTGTCAAATAAAGAACTATCATGTTATTCCGGTATAACACTTATGCATGATATATTTACAATTCAGAAATCGACATGAAATTTCTTTATTCATACAAATGTTTACAAACTTCAAAACACTGTGTTATTTTCAATAGAAACGTGTACGAACGGTTTCAGGGTAATCTCACTAACGATGCGGGGGGAAAACGAAAGATTTATGGCGCGGTTGACCTGCTGACGTAGTATATTCTCTAGTGAAAAACTTTGTAAATTAACAGAGTATGTTTACAGATACATATAGAGGGTATGTGAATAAAAAAGGTACAGTTAGATAAATTATTGTATGCCCAGCAGCATAGAAAGTTGGGGACTGATGGACCATATAACGAGTAAGTATGAAACGATTCAAATATAAACACATGTGTTTACTCTGTCAGTGATTTTACACAGGAGTGAACACTGAAGTAAGGATATCATTTGAACATTTTAAATAACCAGTGGTGTACTAACTGTGAGTCCAAACACAACTGTGTAGAAGATTTTAACAATCATCTTGGTATCAACTACATATACACATAATATTCAGCTTCATGTTGTCATTATTCATTATTGACCCCAAAAGTTTGCTCTTTTTTTGTAATTTATCAACTGAAGTTTTTCCTTGAATTAATTTTAATCATAAAACAAATCTTTTGCTTGGTTGTTACTCAAATACCACAATTAATGTAAAAAAATATAAGTGGACGTATATTGTTAGAAATTAATATATATCAGATATCAAAGCTAAAGAAAAATTGACATAAATACTCAGCTACATATTAACATACCGGTACATGTTCAGACTAAATCATAGACATGTTTCAAAATTACTAAACTACAACAGCCCTGTGAAGATCATGTGAACCATTTAGGTTTTTTCCAGTGTTCATAAATAAAGACCAAGGTATTTTCTTTTGCAAAAGCCACCAAAATTACACCCCTAACAAACTTAATACTGAGACGTCGGTTACATAATCGTGCGATGTTTGTATTTGTCCGATAACAAGGATAGTGTAAGGCCATCGGTTAGTGTCTGTGTGTACACCGTGTGAAGGTTTCTACAAGGGGTCCGTGTTTGTTGTTGTGATTGATCCGTAACCACAACACGTTTGATTAAACCTGCCTGTAAACGTCCTTGGTCCTCCAGTAATTAGGCTCTCACATGCAATGGTAGCAGTCTATAACGATTTGGAGATTACCCAGGAAATCTGGACATTGTTCTTTACCATTTTCAGAGTGAAAATAGTTCTTTCTGATAAATATGAATTAACAGTGAATTCCGTTTAGATCACGTTTTTTTTCCATTTTACATATTATACAGTTATTTAACGGTGAAGTATAGAGCAGTACGTTACACCTAAAGAAAATATAATGATCTTTATACATTTATATACAAATAAAATACGTATACCACTATTCAATCGGATAGTCATAAACCAATATTGCTATTGAGATCACCTTTAAGTATTTTCAGTTTTATGACATCATGTTAATGGTTTAGCAATATTCAATATTATAACAGCATGTTAATGGCTCATAATTTTTAAATAAACAATGTTAATAGTTCCGAAATAAACAGTTTTATAACAGTTCAGAAATAAGCAGTTTTATGACAACATGTTAATGGTTCAGAAATAAACAGTTTTATTACAACATGTGTAATAGGTAAGAAATAAACAGTTTTATTACAACATGTGTAATAGGTAAGAAATAAACAGTTTTATTACAACATGTGTAATAGGTAA
>JAUMHH010152949.1:7963-18984 GCA_032359455.1 Chlamys rubida | reverse complement strand
CTCAGGCCCCTGGGGGCCGGGGACCAAACCGGCCACTATTTTTGTTGACCTTTGGCCATGGAAGGTTTCTGCAAAATGTCATTGAAATTGGTTCAGGGGTTTTGGAGAAGAAGTCGAAAATGTAAATTGTTTACGGACGCACGACGGACGATGGACGACGCCGGACAAAAGGCGATCGCAATAGGTCACTTGAGACTTTGTCTCAGGTGACCTAAAAATGCCGCCATCTTTAACAAAATGTCAACCGATTCAATTTTCTATCGGTAAAGGTATCCTTCATAATACTGAAAGATTTCCTTTTTTTTCTTTTTCTCGGATCTATACATCATCAACTCGTTAAAAAGTAAGCATTTTCCCTTTGTACTTTCTTACCTGTTAAGGTTCTTAGGTTTTAATCCAAAAAAAGGCTACATGACTTTCATAACACGCATTTTGGTTAGAATAGCCGACTTAACTGTACTCAGTATAGAAAAAATGTCGCTTCTACGAGTGACGTTTTCTTACTACAAGCAACTTTCGAAAGCTACAGTGCCAACATTTATCACACAGAATCGGCCGATGTCGTGTAGATGTTGGTAGCTTTGGTCATCTAAACAAGACAGTCTGTTGACGTGATATTAGCTTGGTTTAACATATCATCTAGTTTGTTTATACATAGACATATTTTGTTTTTTCTAAACATAATTTAGTTGTGATGTTTTTGCGCCCCAATGCCAGAGCATGCCATTAGGCGGTTACATGGAACAGTGGCTAATAAGGCCGATAGCCATTTAAGGGCCTTTGCTCGAGGGTTTTCTTTCAACTCAATTGCAAGCCTCACAATAAATGTATTAGAGACCGACTTTGCCAGTCAAATACTAACGGTATTTTTGTGTTTGGATGGGGTGATATTGGTGAATTGTAGAAAGGATAATTGGGACCACGGTTTCATTAACTGATATTAAACCATAGGGAGGGGAGAATCGATACAGATGTTGGTTTACCGACATGGCATGCACCGAGACAATAAAGTCGACGGCCTGGTCAGCTGTGACTAGCTATGGACTAAAACGAAATTACTGTGTCTGACGTTGAATAAAATCAAATAAAACTAAATAGCCCTCAGGCCAGTTTGTTAAACCAAAACCAAATACATAGTCTGCAAAGCCGAAACGCCTAGAGCTAGAACGAACTCACAAACAAGATGCTTTAGAAATAAAACCCCGGATCCATTGATTAACAACACAAATTCACAACCATTACTCGTCAGTAATGTCTGTAGAATTTCTATATCTCTCCTATCTTTGCGCATGGGTATATGAACGGTTGCCATGACGATACATGCATAAAGAGTCTGGACGTTATCTATGGTTTGAACGTGACCGGTTCTCGAGTCCTGGTCTGTATGTTAAGATAAATCACCCAGAAATCCTAATCGTTTTGCCACTATCTATGTTACTGAACACAACACAAAACATCCCCCGTAACGAGGCTATGTAAACACACAAAAACAGTATGACGTCACGAAAACCACACGCGATGTCAGCCCAAAAAAGAATATCATTTCATCAACGGGCATCTGCAAGACTTTCCCTATATTGAATGGAACATCTTCCCAAAAAATACATTGTATGAGTATGTATTGTTTTACTATGAAATGGTTTGTTTCTTAGTATGCATGTCACAGTAAATAAATAAATGTTCAGTGTCCGAATATCCCTTTGTAAGAACGAATAAACTTCTATTTTCTATACTGGACATTATAAGTGCAACAAGTCCTATCTCCTGTAAATATAAACTTTATTCATTTTCATCAATTATGAAACAAGTTATTTCAACTTATATCAATCACTCTTGTTGGCCCGGATATAACCGCGTAGGGAGTCTTAGTGAGGGAGGAAACCGGAGTACCCAGAGAAAACCCACGCGACGGGCAGGTGACCCCATACCTTTTCACGTCCGATCGGGGAATCGTACCCCGGCCGCTTTGGTGAGAGGCAAGTGCGCTATGTACTACACCACCCGACCACCCTTGTTCAATTTCTGTAATAAACACGACATAAAAAACGTTCAAGTTTAAGGTGTCATTTCTACTCCACAAAGTCGCTTACATTTCCAATTTAATTATGTTCTTTTGACTAATATTACACAACCCACATACCAATATTACAATAATCACATAACAGTTATATACTGAATAATGAGTTGTTGACAATCATCTTTTACAACACCAGAAAGAAAAGAATTGTATGTATCCTCCGGTATGCTTCTCGATCTTATTGCTATGGCGACAGAAGTTTAGATATTATGAACGTGATGTTAACACGCATCTCCACACCGTCACAACACAATCACAGAACACCTCGCCTCACGTCTCGGTATGCTGTTTTGAACACGATTGTACGGTTCTCCTGACTAAGCTAACGTGAACACCAGGGTCACAATCCCGCCGCCGCCACCATAAACTTCCATGTTGGTTAATATACAAATACATAACTTGCCTCCCACTAGGCTCCGTAATGAACAGATGTTTGGAATAATGAGATCTCGTATGAGATATGGGGTAAGTTTAGTGGCAGGTCGTGTGGCAGTCTGTTTTATACGTAGGAGCTCAAGGCAATGATGGCTGAGAGTTCAACATACGCAGTATGAGAATGAAGGTGTTCATTTATAGATGTTTATCAGAATAAATCGTGTCGTTTTCTGTACATAAAAGAGTTTTACATATAAATATATGGTACCGTAAATAAATAAACACTTTTACAGAATATTTTGTCAAATTATTAAAAAGAAATAGTTGCCGCTTACCAGCGAAAATATGTCGTTTTGTGCATAGACTTGTTAAAGAAATTTGTCATGTCGTTCTGCGATTACCATTTTTTCAAAAAACAAATATGCTTTTTTTGGTAGGAACTGCAGTTTATAGAGAAATACGTGGTTGTGCCAACTGATGACAATTGGTGAGAGAAATGTGTTGTACAGAACTGTCCATAGGGGACATATGCTGTCTTGGTTAGAATAGCCGACTTAACTGTACTCAATATAGAAAAAATGTCGCTTCTGCGAGTGACGTTTTCTGACTACAATCAACTTTCGAAACCTACAGTGCCAACATTTATCACACAGAATCGGCTGATGTCGTGTAGATGTTGGTAGTAGCTTAGCTCATCTAAACAAGACAGTCTGTTGACGTGATATTGTTATGATATAAACAGCTTTACAAGAAATTGTATCATACTGAAAATGTCGCATTCTAGAAGATAAGCTTTGCAGAGAAATCAGTCTCATTGTTAATGATATACAAGACCCTAATTAACTGTTTAAACACACCAAGGATATCTGTTGCTCAATCAAGATTTTATCAAACACATTTTACATCATTAGAAAGATAATATAATGATATTTGATTTGAAATACAAAGCAAAAACTTTGTTTACCACATTTCTAAACAATAATTTTAATTAAAAACAGATGTTCTGAAAATTTCTTAATTAGCATCATTTCGTAAGTATTTTATGTTTTCCCACTGTTTGTGATATGATCAATGTTTTGAAATTCCTTTTTTTTTTTTGTTTAATTTATCCACAATGTTGCTTTGGTTTTAAGCCGTCGTGCTATATAGGACAGTTTCGCCGTAGTTTAGTTTCCGCCTTTTTCGCTCTCCCTTATCAGGGTAAGCTACAAACACGTTATAGCTGTAACATGAAGATGGTAAAAATATCACTAGGCGAACATAGATCTTATCGGCAAAGGGCGAATATTTGACTGAGCGAAAGTTTCTCGGTATACAGTATATTGTTTAATACATAGCACCAAATATATCAGAGTATAGAACGATATTGAGCAGTTATAAATGATGGTGTTCTGACGGTTCACAGATGCTTTACTAAAAAAAAATACTAAAAATGTCGGTTTACTGTAAAATCCGTAGGCCTAGTCATGATTTTCTTTTCTATCTAGGATGGACAATATATTATTTCAGGGAAACCTGCCAATCAGTTGTCTCTGTCGATCAATGTTAATATGATTGGCTAAACATTAGGACACAGAGATATGTGTTCATTATTAAAGTTACTTTGGTGAAGATTCTCGTAAAGATATCCAAATTGGCCACGCCCCTCCCTTAATGACCTATTAGGGCCAGACAGTAACAGTGCGATATAGATACATAGTAAATATTGTATGTGAAAGACATTTAGGTAATACTGGTGTTTAATTAGCTATTTATTTGACACAAATATTTCCTGTATGATGAACAAGTAGCAAATATTTGACAGAAAAGTTATTAAGAAAATTATACGAATTTATTATTTCTAATACGTCTTAAATTAACGCTTTATTTAAATAAAAATGGTTTATGGATAATGTTCTATATCCCTAAGATATATGCATACTGTTTCACCTAGCAAAATGTCATATTACGCACGTGAGATATTGTTGCAATATTCAATAACGTATTCATGAAAAGTAAACATTGTTATAGATATCTGAATCGAAGACGTCAAGATATGTTAAGGGCGGAAACCTTTACAGTTAAATATCAACACGATGTCTTTCGATTTATTTACAACTTCTCCCACCGTAATCATAGTTAAATGTCCTTTTCCTCTTGCTTAAAGATATCTCTATATACATAGTACATATCCCTTGAGCTTCCTGGCTATATCGCCAAATCCCTTCGTAAACAGTTGGCTGGGCAAATTGTGTTTGTATAACGCAATTTTATAATATATATATATAACAGCAATAAGATAACTAGATATACATACGGGACCAGATAGCTTCCTTGTTTCGGACACATTGTAAATAAGATCAGAGAAGTAACACGGTACACCTAACACGATATCAAGTGTCCATACAAATACGAGGCCCATTGTTGTACCACAATACAAGATATGGTATGCATTTACGGGGGAAGTATATTCTATGATTACTTTATAAAGACATTTTATTGTTCAAATTTGGACAAAGGTTTTGGTGAAAGTACATTTGCCTTAGCTTTTAAGCAAACGTTTCCCAGTAGTTTATAAATGATACAATGCCCCTCTTCCCATTTACAATCTCGCATATCGCCAAGGTCAAGTTAAATGTTTCTATGATTGTTTTCTGAAAAGTTCCATTTTCACGTATTTTATTCCCAAACCCCTTTATAACGTCAATAATACTCTGAACAGGTTTGTGGCTGTATAATGGGATTTTACGGTACAGAAGTGACATGTCTTTATTCAGATTGATGTAAAATGACAATTTTGTTGTATTATATATTGACATATTAATATATATACCGACTTGAACGTAACATGCTTTTATGCTTTTTAACATACTGATACAGATTTGATGAAATGACATTTCTATATTCGTAGGTATGTAAATAAATGTGTGGTTTGTAACAACGCAATGGGTGGCTCGTAAAAACGTTGATGTTATTGTGTGGCTTGTCATGAAGTAATGTAAAGTTTGTAACAAATTAATTCGGGTTATATGTCACGGCACCGTGATATTCAGATAACATATTGTAGCCGTTATGTAAATATCTGTAATTACATATACCCCTCATTTTCCAATGGTGCAAAGCATTCACTAACGTATGATTAGCAATCATGTATAATTAACTGATAGAATGATGTGAACACAGGTAATTACCCCTATTGTGTGTGAATAGCTACCCTTAAACATAACGTTACGCAAGTTATGTGCATTTAAACGGAAATGGAAATAATATCATCATAAAAGACCTATTAATGCTGTCATCGTTTCCATCTATATAGTAACGTTCGCTTAGCCTACAATTTTGACTTTGAACAGAAGTAATTCGTTCTAACATTGCTACTTTATCATTAGAGTTACGTGTTGGAGGCTACCACCAACACCACTCTAGAGCTCCTCTTCTGACAAAATCGATTATTCCCTTTATCAACAGGTTATCAGTACAAAGACAGCCCTACATATAGAACAATCAAACAAAGAGCCTACCCTATCGGTATCTCTCTTTAGTCAGTATTTCTCTTGTTTAATACTAACGTCCCTATACTATCATGCTCCTTGAAGTCTGAACGACTGTTTTTAAACCAACCAAGTTGATGCAGTCTACCTGGTACGTTTTTGTCTGTGACATTTGACTTGTCCCTTGGTACCATTATAATGGGCTTGAGTTCATTCATCGACGTTTTGACGTGTAAACAGCAAGCAATCATCATCATTGTCTATTCATGTGCCAATTCTCAGGAGGAAAGTAGTTCTCCTTTCAATGAGAAAATTTCTTCCCTCTTCTCTGTTATTCACACTTTTTGTTGTCTAGTGTCATTCAAACTTTTCTCTAATGATTGTTTCCTGACACTTAACCTCTGTATACTGGTATTCCCTCTTTAGATTGTATATGGATGTTCTCGTTCTCACGTAGTTCTGTACATTCATACACCGATATAATGCCTTCCGTGTCATGTGCCATCTCCCCTACTGCCAATATAGGTCAAGGTCACACTTTATTTTTATTTTATTTTATTTTTTTTTAAACAAACGAAATATTTTGTTTCAACGCCCTAATTTCACTGTATAATAATGACACTGTATATCAATATTTTACTTGTTTGCTTTTTATGTTCATCACTTAACGTCATATACGCATAATATTGCAAACGCCTTTATTACTTTACATGTCTGTAACGTTTCGTTTTTCTAAACGGCTTAAGTTTAACACATATACATAGCAATGTTCATTTTCTCCATGAAATCAGATTTAATTTTATCGTTTTATCGCTTTTTAATACAGCAACAGTACCGTACCGTACACAACTACAAATCCCCCATGTAGCAATTGTTTTAACAAATTCAGACGAGTACTATTTCAACGCATTATGAGCTAAACATTTGTAAAACCTTAAATAGCCAATTGTTTTTTTGTTACGTCAGCGACGAGGTACTGAGCAGGGGGAGAGTGAGAGACAGACGGAGTCAACATTGACTGTGACGTACTAAGATACGATCGGGGTAAAAAGGGACGAAGTGCCTTTCCGTTAGGTTCAATAATTGCTCATTAAGTTACATGGTTGAGTCGTTAAGGTGTATGCATATATGTAATAACTACATCAAAATTAACTTTTCCTCTAACTTAAAAATCGATCTTATCATGCAGTCTTAGTTTACTGGGTATATTTGTTACTTTTATTTACAAATAAAGGCCACTTAAAGAAGCCGAACCTTCTGTTCACGTGTATTACCGCACAGTTATCGATCATTGTCAACAATATTTACTACAAATGTTGTTTTCTTAATCGCACTACAATTATATCTTAGCTTTGTATATAGGACAATAAGAAATACTTTGCATATTGTCGACATTTGAAAGTTGTGATTAGAAAATAAAATAAACATTTTAAATAAGAACTTATTACATATGATGTAATGTTTTGGCATCTATAAATATGTTAGTGAAGGTATCCCGAATTGATACTGGCAGTATACACGTGTTTATGTTGTTATTGGGTTTTTTCAATGTGAAATTGACAACAACATAAACTGATAAGAAATCATAACAAGACGAAAGACGCCATCAACAAACATAAAATAACCAGAATCGATATTTTTGGTGGCGAGGAAATGACTCAGGCACCTGTCACGATTTCTCTCAGCGTCAAAATCTGGGATTTGGTTTAGTATTGTTTAACGTCCTATCAACAGCTATGGTCATTTAAGGACGGCTCAAGATCTGGGGAAGTACGTAGTTCACGAACAATCCAAGATATGACAAGTAAGTCCATAATCATAGTGGGTACTGTGTTAACGAAGGACAGAATCACTTTACAAGGGAGGCCCTTACCTTTCCTTCGTGGATGACTTTCGCGTTGATGCTTGTCATCATTGACAGCATATCGAAATCATTCTTTATCAGCTACATTCTGTATTAGAGGTTAATGCAAATATAGTGTCGTCTTTTCTATATTTAATACTACTGATGTTAAACGGGCGGAATGGCCATATGGTACAATGAAATGTTTACTCGGTTTGGCTTGCTGCATACACAAACATTTTAAACATGTGCTTCATTTCTCAGTATACTAGTCTTTAACGTCACTGTACCTAAATCGGGACATTTTTTAGACAAATATCAATGTTCTTTATACCATTCTATCAGTTCCAAAAATTTTCATAAATAGATACTATCCACTTTGTATTTCTATCACATTGAACCGGCGTTACTGTAACGTGAAAGGGACATTTCCGGTATATTGGCGAATATTTGGGGATAAACTATGAATATCGGCAGAAAATATGCATAGTTGAAATATTTTAGAGCCAACGAGGGTTCTGATTAAATTTCTTCTCCAAACTAACATTAGTTTTGATAAAATAGACTTTTGAAATTGATATCCAAATAAATAGCGTCGCACGGCATGTAAATCAGGAAAGTTTTGATTTGGTAAATATTCTTACCTTTAAATTGTCCATGTAACTATAATCAGCAGCCAATGAAGGTTAATACAGTTTAATTGTCATGAAAAGTATTATCAAATGAAAACTGGATACATACAAGTAATTCTTTTGCATTGAATGACAGTTTCTTGAGCCGTTTTCACACAAGTGTCCCGTTTTGGGTATTTCCCGATTTGGGAACAGTGACGGTAGTTTACGTAAAACAGAATGGTTGTCAACCTTACCTATGCTAAATTCGACCCTAAGTGTCTTGGCAAGATGTCACTATTTTTGTAAATACAGTTAATTTACATAGGCGCGACAACCAAATAGGCTACATTACCTTAACATGCATTGTATCATCTATGTTTTTCTTCAGAAGGTATCGTTTCAGTTTATGATAACTATTACTTTGCTGATGAGTCAAGGTCATTCATTCAAACATATTAAATACGTCTACTTCTACATTCCAACAGACTATAGGGCGAATATTGTCAGTTTCTTTAATCATATCAACATATTTCCCGTTGGAATCTACCCCCTATCCCAAATATTTGGACGCTTTTGAATCTCTTTAATACCAAATTAAGTTAAATAGTCTTTCTGGTTATGTTCTTCTGCTCGAGGGGAAACCCCCTCCTACGCTTATATTCAAACTTAATCCCTGTCCTCCGCTCTCTTGAAGGCATAATATTTCTTTTTATTCAAAACGTTATCCCCATGGACCATGGATTAATCATACGGCATCTTGTCAAAATCCCTTCCAGCCATTCTTGATAAGTAGACTTTCAAAAGATACTTTACGAATTAACAGACGTCCGACGCCGCGCCATGACATAAGCTATCAGTCACCTTATTCCAGCTGTCTCGTACTTCAAATTTTTTAGGGGAATCAATAAAATACTTCAGATGAGTATTTGACAGAGGAACTCAAGTAATTGTACTTTAAAGCAAGCTAAACCATATTATATGTTTTAGAGTTTTGCTTTTAAACATGAAATTTGATAATGTTGAATTTGTTTATGACGCAATAACAGTCCAAACCATATTTTATCATTTGTGAAACTGAAATGTGTTAGATATACTACAGTACAGGCCCGTTACAGAAAGTAATCTCTATAACACATTGTTGTGTTTACTAAAAGCTACAGGTTCTCAAACACATCAAGTCTTAAAGAGCAGTGAACAGAGCTACCATTGTGGTGATGACTGCAATAACTGCAGGCGGCAAATCAGCTGTGCTGTAATCCTGTTAGTCTCATTTCCGCAATGAATACCGTATATTAAAACCACTTCCACACTTTTTGTGTTGCAAACGTGAATTATATATGACTAAAACAAGGCCTGCAGTTAAAGAACATCTACATGGCGAGAAGTGAAATCACAAACAACTGCGGGCAGGAAATCAATTTCACAATAGCGAGCTACAGACAGGAGCAGGCCGAGTTATCAGGTCCATACTATTCCACGTATATTGTAACCGGCCATTGATTTTTCGACGAGGATTATTCTTATTTTTCTTGACGAAAACTGTTGCATGTTTGGTTCAAACGACGGGGTAGGAAGCGACTAGTCGGTGTCTCTGATGGTAGATCTTGACCGTAGCATTGTCGGCGGTGTACCGACGTTGCTCGCTCTCTGATTAGAAAGGCTGTGACGCTGGTAGCTTCGCGTGCTGGGGTGAAGGTTACGCGTGAAGACCAGAGAATTGCGACGAGGTGATATCTTATTATACGTCCCACTTATTGATATGACACTTTCCACTTTTCTTCTAAGACAGCTTACTAAATCAGCAGTAATTACTTGTATTACACAGCTCAAATTGCTTAGATGTTCTAACAGTGTTTGGGAGCAGTTCAAGTATACCGTATTTCTGCAGGGACAGACAGAGAATTATACGCATATAGACAGACAGTTTAATACAACTGAGAACCTATTTAATGTAAAAACAAAATATGTTTTGATTATATTTTGATAACAGTTTGACCATTTAGAACGGTTTCTGGTGAAGTATAAGTATGGATTCTGTTTAATTTGGCAGGAGTCGAATTTTATCTCCGTGGCCTCTATTCACTGGTCAAGACATGAGAAACCACAGTGTCAGTGTCAGAGCTGTGTACACGTTGTCACGGCATCTTTAAAATGAATAACACAATAAAACATGTTTTAGGAAATATGGCCAAATGGAACTGAGGGTAACAACTCGCAACATAAATCAACTCTTTCTTTTTTTGGAAAGGTTGTCAGAATGTTTCCTTTGTTTCACCTACAGAAAGGTGACGTCATTGAAAAGCTTAGTTTGTAATTCATAAAATTCTAAGCATTCCAGATTCACTAGTATGCATGTACCATATTAAAACGTTTTGCATAGTTTGTTTAAAGACCAGTGATAACGTTGCATCCCTCCGATAATCCTGGCTCATTTGTGTGTTATACAGCCATATGGTGTTGTTCTTGGGTGCTGATGGGCCAGTATTATTACATCAGATATGCATGGATGAATTTAAGGAATGGCATTTCGTCCGGCTATGACGTATATATGTACTTTACATCATCTGTGAAGTATTACCACAAACACGAACCAGAAGAATTTATCAATTGACAGAAACACAAGCCTTTATGGAAAGTTACAA
>JAUMHH010152938.1:0-13835 GCA_032359455.1 Chlamys rubida | reverse complement strand
ACATACATATGACATACAGTGTGTCTATGTACATACATATGACATACAGTGTGACTATGTACATACATATGACATACAGTGTGTCTATGTACATACATATGACATACAGTGTGTCTATGTACATACATATGACATACAGTGTGACTATGTACATACATATGACATACCGTGTGACTATGTACATACATATGACATACATGTA
The DNA here is from genome assembly GCA_032359455.1 of Chlamys rubida. Taxonomy (NCBI): domain Eukaryota; kingdom Metazoa; phylum Mollusca; class Bivalvia; order Pectinida; family Pectinidae; genus Chlamys; species Chlamys rubida. The sequence continues at coordinate 13,633 of JAUMHH010152938.1, read as the reverse complement.
CAGTGTGTCTATGTACATACATATGACAACAATACGATTACTCCAAACCGTCAATAATTAGCCGATTAATTATCGTTTACTTTCTCTCTCCCTCTCTTTTTGATAAATTAAATACTCGCATTAAAAGTGTACTTACACAAACACCACAGATTATCGTAAGCCTATGGTCCCGATCATATACGAGACTTGATCCATGTACGATTAGTTTTCCTAATATGCCAATCGCAATTGCACACATAGTCTGAATTTCCAATGGTTTTCAGCTCCATGGAACCGGATGGACTGGTAAGTTGATAAACATTGTATTCGTATCTTTTCCACACCTTCATATAAGAATTATATAACAATATATATAAATTCATTTGTATTTTTTTTTAACTTAACGTGCGTTCTTAAAGAATTAAACTGCCTGTACAGCCAATATTTTATTTACGTTTACACATTAAAGACGAACATTGAACACTTGTGTTGTAGGAGTTGATTCACGTTTAGTTCCTTATTTGGAGATGATTCCCATGACGCTAAACATCAATGGCGAGAGTCGCGCTGTGGGTCCTTGTTGTATTTATCTGTAGGATTGTCTTTCTACAGCATGCGGATGGTAAGTTTAATGACTGTATTAAATGAGCGTTGTACTTGACAGAAAGTCCCCTTCCTTGATACATGTGATAGAACAAATAGAAAATCCCCCAAGGAGGAGTTTCTTGTTGAGGCATAGACATTCAATAATCGCCTCCTAAGGTGGAGATTGATGGCATCTTTTAGCCTTTTGGGGTGAGATACATGTAGGGGAACTCAACCCGATAGGCAGATTCTTGACAAACCCGTGGCTTGTCGAATCTTTGCTCGAGAGTTGTGATTCTCCGTCTCAATTCAAAGGGGTAAACGTTTTTTTTTACCCCGTTGACTCATATTCATAATGTCATTTTGACGTTACACTCGGAATGCATTGTTGACGAAGCATCATTGTATTGTTGTCGTGATGTCATACAATTGTTCTGACAGGGAAATCGCCCTGTCTGAATATTAGGATACGACAAGGATATCTCACACCAAGTGTGGATACGCCTGTCCAGGGTAAGAGAAGTTTCTTTCTCTCCCATCAGACAGAAAAGCAACACTTCTGGTGAGGGAAAGATTATATTAGTCTTACTCTTAGAAAGACGGGGGGTATAATCATGTCTTAACAATTGTATGACGTCACGTCAACAATGCACTGACGTTACGCCGACAAAGGCAAATCACGGAAGCTATATATGATGAAATCAACGTTTGCATGTCATGAAATTACCACTTGTATTTGATAAGTGGACAAATAATCCTTCTCCACGTTAGGACTAATCAGAAAAAGTGTTTTAACCTAAGGGGTAATATTCTAAAATGTCCAGCTCAAGGTGGAGAAAGTGATATTAGTCCACACTTCCTGACAGGAAAGGATTGTTCTTTTTAACTCCAGGTTAAGATGTAACACATCGGATTTGCTGATTGATAACATCTCTCCCCACCTTCGGGGTTAGACATTTAAAAATGTTACACCTTTTTATCTCACCCCTTAAGGGGAGAAAGTTGTTTTAATCGACAGCAAAAACACATACATATGTACATGTGGTAATAAGAACAGTTAGATAATAGTAGTAAAATAAGTATGTAATGATAATATTAGCAAACAGCGGTAAGACATATTTGGAAACAAAACCACCATAATCTTTTTTGTAACTGTTTTGAAACGTTGAAATGTTAATTTCGTCTTGATAAGGTATATAATAGTATTTACATAGAGTTTAAATTGTGATTTGCAGGCAGCCGAGTCTGTGATACACAGGTATCAGAAATAGAAGTGAAAAAGGAAAAACAACGTCTGGATTTTCCTGGCAACCAGAACATAAGTAGCAAGTAAGTACCGATATCACAACAATAACACGCCATATATATTATATAGTGTTTAGATATCCCCGTATACGTACCTTACACACCAATAGTGATTATAGTGTATACATATTCCTTACATTGAATTACGTGAAGTGTATACCTTTGATAGATATTTCTCTGTACTCCCCTCCTATAAAACAACACGTACATCGTACCGTGTACACACTCCTCAGGGTTTCGGTAGGCATAAGGTAATGTCAACCTTTCATTTCAGTGCAGATGTTAGTTAGTTTATTTTCTGTATCGACCAACTAAATTCCTAATATATTCCTTGCATCTAATTATACGTGATTGTTTTATTGTGGTACATGTTATAATCCTGGCCGAAATACTAGTGTGGAGGGGAAGGGGGCTCAACTTTGCAGTTGCACATACAATGTAAGGAGGTGCCAGTAGAGGAGTTGATCACGGCTACTGAACTAGCTTTTTTAAAACTCCTTTTACCACGAAGCAGAGAAGAGAGGAGACCTTTATCACATATTACCAAACAGAGGAATCTCATTGAAGATATGCAGTACATGTTAAGGAAAATAATCACTTACTTTTATTTCTTTTTTCTTATTTTCATGAAATGTAGATGGATGTGTTTCGGAGACAAGAGTGATTATCTTTTCGCTTTGATTTGAAATAAAACGAACTAATTAAAAAAAGAAACCTCGTACTCGTTAAATCATGTTTGCAATGTTACAGCTGTAAGGCAGTACTTCAAACTGCTTGATTCATTTGTTTGATATTATATACCTATGCTATTGCTGCACATCCATTGGGCAGTTGCCGTTATACTTTTTACATTTTAGTCTGTGGTCTTGATCAATATCTGCATATGTTATCCTGACGTCTCTTAGTATACCTCTCCCTTTGTCATTGACACTTCCAGCCATAGCGTCTCTTCATCCATTCTCTGTATGTTCTTGTGTCTGCAACATCTCAAATAGCTCAATAGCTGGTGTTTCAAGTTTCTGTCTATTGTTATTCAGTGTCTACCACTGCCGATGGCGACTGACCACCGAGGATGAGAAGTATACCATAGAGGTAGCGATGCAGTCCGTTTTTATAAGTCATCAAGTTGACTGTTCCATGTCCAGTCTAACGGTATATGACGGTACGTTTCCCCTTGAATCATATCAATACTAAATGATACAAAATACAATTAATATTTAATTTTACCTTAATAAGTCAACAAGTAACACATATACACCTGTTACTATTATACACACTACAGTAACACAATAACCAGACCTTGTGTTTTACACCTCTGTCATTAACTAATCAATTAAGGAATTAATGTCTGTTGCAGAAAACTATAACGTAATTTTCTCTTCAGAAATAAATAAACATACACGTTAAATCCTTTCATTTTTTCAAGAAATTAAAATTGATTTATTTTTCGCAATATTCACATAATAGCCTTACTAGCGTATTTAACACTTTTTCCTTTGTTGCGTTATTAGGTCATGACCCGACAGACTTCCTCCTCCGACAGGAGTGCAGCAACAGGACAGAACAAATGGTGGTCAATAGTTCAAACGAGTACGTCTACATCGTATGGCGGCTTCCGGGGGGACTGGCCACGTCCAATACATTTACACTCTGGTATTCCGCTTTGGACAACGGTGAGGGCGATTATAGAACATCATTTCGAGTTAACCGTAATCAAAATCTTAGCAGTCCAATTGTTTTTTCATATAAGATTAAATTTAAGCACGGAAATATGATTTGTTGTTGTTGTAATACAAAGATACCTTAATTCATATTTTGTATTATAACACATTTGTTTGAAATGTAATCTTCTGTTATGTTTCAGACGATAAGACATATCGTTTTACAAATACAACGTTGGCTGGTGTGATCGCGGGGGCCATTTTATTCATCATATTTACTTTGGCTATCATCATGGCTGGCATATGCTATTTAAGGAACAGGTCACAGATGGAGAAACGAAATATGCGACGGGAAGATAGTACAGCACGTTAGCAGAATCCATACTTTTAACTATTCCCTTGAGGAATAAACAGTGATTGTGGAATTCCGACAAGGCCGACCTTGTGTGACGTCATCAGAAATCGCCGGTTTGAATGGTGCTGAACTATAATTTCGTGAATATTACACAAAATGCTACATAATCTTCTAAAAAGGGTGGTATTTTCAAATTTTAGAGCATCAAATTGTTGATGATATTTGCTTTTTCCGTTTTGAAACATCATTTTATGTATCCTATGATTGATTTTAGTGCTCATTAGAAATGCTCATGAAAAAAACACATTTTGATTTAGGGTAAAACTGCATTTGTTTTGTAGAATAACGTAACGAACACTTTACGCTTCATTATGTGAAAATGGAAGAGTTGTGTGAGGCTTGTTTGCATAAATGAGTTCAGTGTAGAAAAAATAAAGATTTTATCAAAATTGGACTTTAAAAAACGGACGAATAATGAGAAAAATTGAGTAGTTCTGAACACCTAATACATCATGCAGAAAAAAGATAGGAGAAAAGAAACTTTCAACAGGTGATAAAGTGGCAAACAGACAAACGCTTCTGTTTTCTGACTTCGTTGTATATAATACCACAATTCCTCACACGAGTTTGTTTTCAGTGCATTGTGGCTAAAGCTTGGCAATGCCAATTCAAATATCTTCTTGTCAGCAGGGATGCCATGTATTAATTGAACAAAAACAGAGGGATGTTATCGGCCGTGTTTTTGAAATTGTTGAAAAAAAATTATCAGTAGATCATCATTATTGAAACGAAGTTGGTGTTAGGGAAATCCCTGAGGAAAGTTGGTAATAAATCCCGACCTCTGTTATAAATTAATGTTTACTAATATTATAATGTTTACTAATTAAATATATCGGTAAAACACAAATGTGGCAGTATCAGGTCAGATGTAGAGTAGATTAGGTAAACAGGTATTAAACCCATGTGTTAACCTTATGTATCTAGTTACCTCTGCCTATACTTTAGAGTGGCGCAGGTACTATGATCATAACTATGTTCCCTGATTCGATACAAATTCAAAACAAATATCCAATTCAATTTTAGCAATTGAAACGAAAATTCGATGTAAATAGCTCTTTATTATTATTTTGCTGGAAAAGGGTTTTTAACATGAAATAGAAAGTGTTAAGAGTTTACAGTGTTGTAACAATAAACGTCATAACTTGCCATTTATCGGTATGTAGTTGGATTAATTTACTCATCCGGTTTGTTTGTTGTGTTTTAATGAAGACTTTTACAAAGAAAACCGTATGTAATGAATATGATTGAAACCTTATCAGATAAATTACCTACTCTTTCGTCTGACGTTCATATAGAGATTTCATTTTTGGATGAGAATAACATCTGTTTCTTTGATGGGATGAAATATCAATCATATCATCGAATGTAAAATCTATCAATAAATTTGAGACCTGAAGTAATCTCACTGTTTCATCCATTTGTATGACTATACTTTTATGCATAGTTTATGAATATATTTCTTAGCATTTGTTAGCTTTGATGTATTCAAAGTATACATTGTATACTATCACCTACTTTGTAAATAAGTGAGTCAACAAATTTGAAAACATATTCATCCTATGAGTTAAAACACAACGATAAGCAGCAATACACAAGGGCTAGTTTTACTGTATAACATGAAATGTTCGTTGTAAATAAATATTCGTGGTTTTCTAGGAGGCTAATGAACCACAAAAATAACTAGAACGAGTTTAATTTATATACTTGACTTCTCTTTGTTTATATGGGGAATCCACGAACGTGTGTACAACGAACGATCTAAATAGCTTCAAGCCACGAAAGAAAACACATGTTAATTTCGTGTTATACAGTAGTTTATTTGTTGATTTATTTGCCACATCAATGAATGGATTTAATAGCTATTAACCGTGAAAGCACTACTCAACTTAAGTTTGATTTCAATACAAATTGATAAACAAAGTCTGTATTTAGGACATATTGTTAAGCCTACATACGGACTAGTTTTTTTTGTTACAATAAACGTTTTTGTCAGGTGCTTTATTTCATCAACAATACATATCTGCAAGACAATGCATTTGTTTCTGAGCATTATGAACAAAATACTACGTAAGGTTCAACGAGCCAGGTACTTGCTAATTCTGCCTATTAAGTACATACATATATGAATACACTGAGGGTATATACAAACATATTTTGAAAGTGAGAGATTATGCTGAATATCGATATAATACATTTTATTGTTTATGACGTGTCAAATTCATCCATACAGTAATAGAACTACATTTTTGTTGCTGTTACGAACATAAAAAGAAAACACATTTCTGTAGGTTCCGCCCTTTCGCAAGTAATCAGCAGAATTCGTTACAACATTCAAATAATGGTTATGCAACTATGGCGAGGTTATTTTATGTAATTGTAAACATTCCGATAGACTAGGGTTTTTATTTTTTTTTCTCACATGCACCCACTCATGCATTTTCAAGGGGGTCTTAATATTGTACAAAACACAGTTATCATACACTGCATTTGTAAAAATGATTTACTCGACAGAGCACAACTCACTCGACGGCAAAAGTCGGAACGACCCCGAGCTTATGGATTAGTGTTAGTACGTTATATATACTTGTGAAGCCGGTACACAAAACAGATTGGTCCACTTTCCGAGCGCTTTATATTTGACCTTCTTGTAGTCGTCTGGTCTTATGTCAGTGTGTTCTCGTGAGTCAACATATGTTTCTTTATCGGAATCTTTATTTCTCCTCGATTAATCACGTTTACTGAGGACGACATCGAGGACAACTAAAGAATTATGATTCCTTTCCACAATGGCAATTGCTATTTTATTATACAGAAGTAAAACAGGAGAGAACTGATATAGGCATAGCCTGTTGTTCGATCCGAATCATATAACATCATGAATAAAATTTGTTGAAATGAAATGAAACACGCGCCCCTTTGTTGCTGTCTGCTTCTGTCGCGTCAGTCAGTCGGAGGTCAGGGGTGATTATCCTTGTTAATATTTCTGGAGAAGCACTGAATGAGATAAGTATGACTTGTCATTCACTGTCATATGGTATATATATAATCCAATCAGATACGCTGCTATATATATATATATAAGATATTTAATCCTCATCGTTAACTTTTCAAAGAAGAAGTACCGGGATATTTTTTTCTATGATATGAATGGATTCCTGATATTGCAACAACCAACTACATGTAGTATGCTTCTTACAAAACTATTGAAAGTGAAACCGACCACTGAGTGACTTAGTCTGTTAAGGAAATGTTATGCATGTATTTCCCTTACTGAAGGGAAATACGATTGTTTTATCCTCCGAGGTTGATCATGTTTCACAGAAGCGAAGACCAAGTGAAACAAGATTAAAAAAAGGAGAAACAAAAAATCTTGATTCCGTACTGCAAGAACGATAAATATTTTGATATTTAAGTAATGTCGAAAAAAACCCAAAACCACAATAGTAGAGGCTTTTGTCATTTGCTTCCGTCATTCGGGACCTAGTTATGGTGGCTTTTGCCAATTTTCTAGAGAGGCTCTTAATAAGAGAATTGTGACAGGGGAATACAGCGCCTGGGTGCGACATGCTGTTTAATTGTTCCGTCATGTAACCAGTACCATCCAATCAGACACGTTGTTTTCAGGTGTAATAATATATAATGTTTAATTTCCTAACAATTAGATTTGTTAAAAAAGAGAGTTACATGTTATAATGTCAATTGGCTATTTTTAAATATTTATAAGCTTTCATGTTTTATAAATGACCAAGCTGACGCAGCAAATGTTCAGCATTTTAACAACATATCCGTATTACACATGGGGTCTTGCTCAATCTTAAGTAGCATACTTTACTATCGACTAGCAAATATTATGAATTCCTTGCGTAACTAATCGTATGGTAAACCTGGCAGCACATACCATTTCTCCTGCCTGTACTTTATATACAAACAATGATTGTGACAAAAATGTTACAAATACTGTTTCCTTTATATGGTATTGTTTCTAAAAAAACGTATTTCACATAACATGAGCAATATATTGCAATTGACCTTAGTCTATATTTCTACGTCTTAATGCTCTTCAATAGAAAAATCCTATAAGAAATACAGTAAATGTTGAAACCACTATTGCGCCCGCATTCAGTGTTTTCCTCCAGAATTTTGTCTGATATATAGATGTTAATTTCGCCCTGAGAACACGTTTCTGTTCCGGCGTTAGCTTTTGTTTGGGTTTTTCTGTTGTTCCACAGACCCAGTTGTAACAGTATTTCCTGAAGTTCCCTACAGCACCTAAAATGTAAATTGAACGTTATATAGCACATTATTACACATTTTCACAAAGTACGAGTTGTGATAAGTCGCATGCATTTCACTAATTCTTCATAATATTTATTCAATTCTTCATAATATTTATTCAAGTGTGCGACGTTGTAATTGTCAAATGAAATAAATTGTACTTTTTCCTTGTAGACAGAATTTAACCGTAAACAGGTGAAATACATTAGAAAAGTGATAGTGACTGTTCGTGTATACGCTTGTCTTACATCATCCAAATAATTGCTCTAATCAATGTTGTACTTGTGAGCAATTATTAAAAATGTCCAGGCCTTTTTAAAAACTTTTCATAAAGTCCAGTTAATGATACCTTTAACAATGTCTATAAGGTAGTAATATAAGCATTGGTGTTGTTCTGATTAACATAATGACAGACAATGTATTGATATATCGTAACACTGCCAATGTTTACCTGTTGCATCCTCTGTTGCCTCCTTTTGTGGATCCTCTTCCTCCTCCCCCATTTCATCATCCTCCGAGTCTAATTCTGGTTCTAAAGGATCGTTCCTTGTCCAAAACGTTACACGACGCAGCTAAAATAACAAACAAATCTTCATAATTCTTTCCTGAAAACTACCAAATGAACATGAAACGTAAAGGATAAATACGTTTTGTATATAACAAAATATGTATCTTATAAATCCCTGTACCTTTAAAACCACCTCTTTCCTACTGAAACAGAGTTTTGGTAATTAATACTTATTAATTTCATGTTAAGTTCCTATGATATTGCTGAGCAATATATTTCTAAGTATTGGACTGTAATATGTTTTAACTAAAGGTAACACAAATAATTCTTATCAAACTGAAGACTTCCATGTTATGCAATAACCGGAAGAGGACAGTTACCTTCCGTTCTGGTCTAGGCTCAGTTAGAAGGCTTATAACCACCATCACAATGGTAGCGATGACAGCCAAGATGGTGGCGAAGTGGAGAAAGTCGACTTTACTGACGATGTCGGGTCTAGTATCCGGTTCACCGCTGCCACAGTTCGGTGGTAAGTATATAAAGTCCAACACCAATCGTATGACCCCGATCACCAGACATATTATCAGACCCCAGAACACTCCCTGTAAAATGTGAAACAACACTATTACCAGACTTCTTTTAAATCGTGTAGTACAAACTAAAACATGAAATATACCACTGTTTCAACACAAGAAGGAAATCACAGCGGATTCAACAAAACTATAGGAGACGCACAAAGATAGACATTATTGAACCTAAAAAAGCATAAGGTTCCCCAAGAGCTCCAGAAATACAGGCACCATATGGCAACCGGCATGGTAACCACCGTCAACTCTAGGAGTGTTTGTTGATCATCAACGATTAAAGACACATTGAACAAGGTAGACACACACATGTCCGTAGCTTTATACCAGGTCATGTTGCCGACTGTAAAATGTCTTCATCTTTCATAAAAAACTCTTTTTATTTAAGAACATTGTAAATGAGATTAATGTTACTCCCATACATAGCAAAGAACCGTTTTACAGGGAAAATGGTTAAGGTTTTACTACCGGTATAAGTTTATGCTACTGGTATACGTTTATGCTACATGTATACGTGGGTACTGATGTTCACGCAATACGCAAGTTTCCGTCCGTATAATGAAAAGCTTGTTGATTTTCGAATATCTTTTCAACAGCGTTTAAAAGTGACTTTATTTCACCTGTATGTCTGTCATGCTCAAACAACAATAGCGGATTTCATTGGTTGATTACAAGGTTTTAACTGTCTATATCGCGATTTCAGTCAGTTAGTTTAGAGGTCTGAGCTAGGCTTGTGTATTAATATTAAGACGCGCGTGCTAAGGGGAATAACTTTTATTTATTATCCATGTGTGTCCTCGTGTCGCAAAGACTAGTGATAGCTGAAGTTGATAAACCACGAAGTGTACCGATCTGAATATCTGGCCTTTGTTATTGTTAAATTAGTCTTTTTTTATCGAGTAAATTTTGAAAGAATATTCTGTATTTAGTTTTTGATTTAAACATGTTTGAAGTGTATGCAAACTTACTAATGCAGATTGTAACAAAGTTATGGAATGCACCAATCCGGTATGGCTAATAGTTATTTACAAACTGTTTCTGACGATCGGAATCAGAGAAAGTGGTACCGTGTTTTGATAACTCCTCATTCTAATGATATTCCACGGGGAAAAGGGTACAGCAGAAGAGACGTGACTTTTAATATTTGATAAGAACAAGCTACAATGTATCATCTTCATAGGATGTCTTACCGCTTCCGTTGTACGTTTCCAGAATACTCCTAGAACGAACAGTATACACCATGGAGGGATGAGGTAGCTTCTAATAGACTGCATGTATGACCAGAACTGTCCTCCCTGGACCTGCTCCATGACTGGTAACCATAGGATACTGGTGACGACGAGGATCAGCACCGTAACTCTACCCACTATCATCAGTTCCGTTTCCTTGGCGTTCTTCCTGTACATGCGCCATACGTCTAACGTAATCACAGAACTGGCACTGTTCAATATCGACGTCAGAGAGCTCATCAACGCCGCTAGTAACGCAGCCAACATCAGGCCCCGAATACCTCAAAAAGGTAAATCAAACGTCAATAAACAACGGGATCCATTTAACTGGTGCTAAACTGAATCACTATATTTGCGCCGACATTTCTTTGTTATCAATTGCTAATTATTGTTGTTAATAGTATCTAAATGTGAAATGACGTAGTTATTGTGTGTTTGTGAACCTAAATGACGTGTTTTGTAACGTTAAGTGCATATCTTCTGGTAGAATTCGTAGGACGAGCAGTGGGTAAGCCAGATTTGTATTGTTATGTACTAACCCTCTGGTAGAATACGTAGGACGAATAGAGGGTAGGCCAGATTTGTATTGTTATGTACTAACCCTCTGGTAGAATACGTAGGACGAGCAGTGGGTAGGCCAGATTTGTATTGTTATGTACTAACCTTCTGGTAGAATACGTAGGACGAGCAGTGGGTAGGCCAGATTTGAACAACCAGCTCTATTCTGACAAATCTCAAAACATTTGTCGGGGTCTGCACATGCAACTTCCTCTGTAAAAATATTTTGATCACGGGAAACACATACAAATTATTTTCAGTCACTTGAGAGCTAAATAAAGCAGGAAGATTTCATATTAAAACACAAACAGTATTTTCACTGTATACACAGTATAAGGTACATAGATATAATTAGGTATGAAATTCTTAAAATGCATATTTCTGTAGGTTTAAGCCATTTAATTATGTACGTACGTGGGTATTTAATCCGGCTGACCATCCCGGGAATAACGAACATGAGAAAAGAGGTAAGTTTCAGCAAACCACCAAGCAATGCTCCTCCTTTGGAGTGGTTCATGTTCCTGGCCGACAAGCACCTCTGTACAATAAGCTGTGGAAATAGGAATTAACACATGCAGAAATTGTTAACGATTCAATTTTGTGATCTTAAAAGCGACATTAAGCATGTTCAATGATAATTTAATACTATAGTACATCACTGTTACCTGTTACAGAAACAAATATACGTGTTATCCTACAATTGTTAACATATACAAACATTATTTTTATAAATTAAATCGCGCTTTATTTGACAACTTTACAAAAACAAATCTTGATGTAAGAACAAACCAGAGTATCCGGATAAAACCCACCCCGTGATCGGCCTGATGACCCCATAACTACATGTTTACACGACCGATCGAGGCAAGAATCTCTGTCATCTTGGCGAAAGGTGAAAGCACCATCCACAAACTCCCGACCACCTTACTGCAATTGCCGTTTACCACGAGAATTACTTGAAACAAACACTATACACACATGTCCATATTAGCTTGTGAGAGTTACCTGATCTTGACACCAGACATACATGCCCAAGGTGGATAGTCCCAAAAGAGCACCTGGCCAGGGAATATCTCCCGTGACAGCATCACGCACAATATGAAATGAATCCTTTCTGGGTAGGCCACATGAGTATAACGATGTGTTTGTAAGCGTGTAGTTAGCTGCTGACGTCATGAACTTGTCGTGTATTGCTTCCCATCCACCAACATCTACCCAAGCTGAAAACAACCCATGGGAGTCGTAGTTAAATAATAGTAAAACATATTTTGTTTAAATGCTTTACTGCTGTATCTATACTATAATTATCAATACTACAGTGTTTACACAAAAGGACCATCAGGGTTGTGCTTTATCAGTTGGCAAATTTGTCTACCAATATGTATATACATGTTTGGCGGTTATCATATACACAGTCATAAAACGAACACAAGAAATTCCGTTTGCGATCTGAAAGCAGTATACTCATTGAGGTAATGTGACAATGACTTACACGTAACAAAGAGAATGGTAGCACCAACAATAAGTACAACTGTCTGTAACGTGTCAGTGTAGATAACTGCAGCAAGACCACCTGCAATAGAAAGTAATATTTTACAGCCCTAGCAGTGAGAGTAACTAGTGGAAATCATCGTACCCAGGAAACCACATACCTAGGTTATTAACAATAACTAAAAGAATTCACAATGTATGCCCGTTTTGTATCGAATGCACGTCGATTGACAAGCTTATCTATGTATATATCTAAATATCTTACTTTTAATTGCGTTGTATTGTTCTAGTGTGTTAATGTAGCATATACCTTCCGCTGTTTTTGAGTAGCAATATTCTGTGGTAATGTTTCAATTGTAATATGTACACTGTGCAGTATTTACACTATACGTGTACATCTAAAGCAACTCTATATCCTGTTTTTGATATGTACATTTCAGTGTTTGATGACACTTTTTAATGTCTTTGATATTATTTCCTTCAATAATACAGCAACAATTTTCGTAAATCGGAAGCTTATATATACTTATATTTATATATTTGTGTTTTATTATCATATATTCAACCGAAGGGATGTTGTTTTTAATGTTGTTTTGAAATTCTGATTATATAGCCATTGAAACAAAAACAACATGCAAATACACCCAGTAAGATACGATGTAAAGTAATGGCAGATGCAATTTTTTGTTTATCATTGTTCAAACACAGTATATACAATTGTACATATCATTATATGTTATCAAATGGATTAAGTAATTAGATATTTAGTTTAAAGGAACAATATGTTTCGAAAGAGGATGAAAAGATAACATTTACGAATAGTTCAAGCGGGCTTCATGCAATATGGATGTTACAGATTTGCGTTCATTAAGGCATGCATGTTAACCCTATATTTATATTTATTCTATCAGGTATATATGTTTTTATATTTACTGTTACTTAAATAAGCGGTTATTTTTATTCCGGAACCTATCCTATCGAGGGAGAAACAAAATAAAAATAACAGCTTTCAGCGATCCATCGGCAAACTTCGACCGTTTTCC